>JAJOOJ010003604.1:0-92474 GCA_029582625.1 Solanum boliviense | reverse complement strand
GACTTATTCAACAAATTCAAGTCACATATAACACATTTAGCTCGTTTTATTCCCCATCTTTCATTTACAACAATTTCAATCAACAAATAAAACCCATCCTCAATCCCCATTACTCCCCAACACAATTAGGAAAGTAGTCATGCGTATTCTAAGAGTTTTAAAAAGTTTGGAAGCCACTTGCCTTAAAACGAACTCCAAAACTTACTTGACTTGGGCCTTTCCTTTCCGAGTATAATCCGGATCATGATAATATATTCAAACAAATAATCACAATCACAATTTGAGTCCAATGACACCAAAATCAAGAAATTTAGGGGAAAAGGGCAAAACGGTCCAAAAGTCTCATACCGGAAAACGATACCCAAATTTGGAAATTTTTTGTTGTAAAATGATCCTTAAAGTATTGTAAGCTAATGGTGAAAACCAATTTTAAAACGGAGTTGAAATCAATTCACAAACTCAATTTGAAGGAAAATCCACGTTGTTGAAGAAGCCTAAAATATTCGGATCCGAAATCTCTACTCGAAAATGAAATATCTCTTGAAAAAACATCTTACCCATGCTTAGATAAGTGCAAATATGAAATTTCATCAAAAACGGAGTTAAGATCGACCTTGAAATTCTCGATTTATCAAACTTTAACTTTACTAGGAAAGTCCAAATTGTACGCGGTTAATATGATGAAAATACTCGATGAATCAATAATTTTATGTTAAAATCAGTATACCCATAACATAAGAATCATAAATATACCTTTTTCATCAAAAAGGGAGTCCAAATCGATAAAACCCTAATTTTTCCCAAGAGATTTATGGATAGGGAAAAAAAAACCAAATAAAGAAATTATGAGAAAATGTCGAATTGAAGATTGAATACTAACCCTCATATTAATTCAAGAAGAAACCCTTAAGAATCACTCCATTCCGATCTCTAGAACTCCCGATATGCTCAAAATACCAAATGAACACAGTCTGAGAATTTTATAACAGTACATGGCTGTTATGCACCAGAAACACAGCAGTTAATCTTTCACTAAAAAGGCCGTAATTTCCTCATACGATAGTGAAATGACCCGATTCTTTTTGTAAATGTCTTAAATAATGATACGCACCTGCTCGTTCAATTGGAGCTCAATTTCATGCTCGTTTGCCCAATCAAATATCATTTCTACTTGGTAAACAATTATTTCTTATTTGCGATAAAAGTCCAATCTCGGGTTAGCGAAAATGCACCAAAATTTGCAGATAAGTCCTATAATTCATGCTCAAAATTTCAGAACCTTCGGAATAATTTTTCGACCTTTAAAACTAATAATGAACCCTTTAGGTGCCACAATTTTGCTCAAATAGTGTCAAAGCATCCAAGAAGCTTAAAAGCCCACGCAAAACTCATTTGGCACTTCCTGAACACAAACCAAATATGCTACTAGCTTGAAAATGACATTTCGGACTCAATGAAATCGTCAGAATTTGAATTCGAGGTATCCTTGACCCGGTATCCAATAAGGTGTCAAGAAACTAACTTTAGGCTCAAAAACTCGAAGCGCACTCGGGGCCTCTAAAAATTCAACCAAGACTCATTCTAGACTTAGAATCACCCCTTGAATCCAATGGTGCCCTCGTAATTCCATTTCGAGCACCGAAACCTCGTTTGTTGACCAAAGTCAACTCTTGATCAAAATTTCACAATTTTAGCAACTTAGGACCTCAAATCTTCGTTTTAACTCCAAATTCGACTCCGTAAATTCTCATAAACCCGTTTTGACATTCTAAAACTGCTGGAATCGACAGAAATTCGATTCGAGTCTCGAAACTCCAAATGACTCATAGTAGCACTTTTAACCAAACTTTAACTCTTAAAAACTCAACTTTCCAAAAACTCAACTTTTCATCAATATTCCTTCAAACCAACTTCGAAAATACAACAATTAGGACTCGGGGCAATTATCGGGAGGGGTAAAATGGTCATTTTATGAAAATTTCCAAAAATGAACTTTAGGGTCATTACAGAATTAGTGTCCTGATACGTGAAGTCAAAGGCGCCACTGCCGGGGAGTGGTGTTATTTGAGAATTGGTAGTTTAGTAAAAAAAAAATTGTTCTTAGTCTTAGTTTTACTTACTTAATTTTTAGTTTTGTATTTTTCTTGTTTGAGCTTTGATACAGAGGAGGTGAGTATGTCAAGCAGTACTCGTGAGCAAATGGAGTTTTCTCCATTAGAAGTAATGATGTTCAGGGATCGTATTTTAACCTTCAAACAATTGGAAGGTGAACGGATTCATGAGGCATGGGCAAAGTTTAAATCGCTTTTGATTTGATGCCCCAATCATGAAATTATCGATATAGTCCTCCCGGACTGCTTCCACAGAAGCCTTGGTCCTGAAAACAAAGCATTGGCTCACTAACTCATTTCGGGTGGTATTACACAGCAGCCTATGCGTAGCACCCCACCTGCTTGATCACATGGCTGAAGCAAACCAAGAATTAGAGAAGGACTTTATATTGGCCGCACTGACGACTCAGATGGATGAGTTGACCAAAAAGATAGTGGAGATTGAAGTCCAATGCAAAAGGAAGGACAAATGCATTCCCCCTTTCTGAGCGAAGAAAGCCCAAGGAGAATGAGGGTAAACGTGTCGAGGGAATGCTCTCATTCATTCTCAATAAGGTAAATGAGCATGATAGGGTGGTGGAAGAGGTGAAGGAGAATATTGAAGTGATAAAACAGATGATTGGTTCTTATTCCAGATCCATTCAGTTGTTCGAGAACCTTACAGGTCATGTGATGCCTCATCTCCATTTGGCACAAAGTAGGGGGATGCCAAGTGATGTTTTGGCTAACCCCAAAAGCAATGTTTATGTGTTAACCCGCATTGTGACACGACGTTAACTAAGGTGTTGTTTGGGAGGCAAGCTAAAACCCTTAAAACCTTTAATTTTGTATTAGAAATAATGGTGTGTTGATGTTGTATGTTTGCATGTGGAAAGTGTTTGGTAGGTGTAGGTTGGAGAGAAAATGTTCCATTCGGTGCATCGCCGATTAGGTCGGTGATCCCGATGAAGATCGTCGTTTGGCCCCTCACCTTGACTGGAGGTCCTGTAAAACTCGGTAGGTAACAACTCGGCTAGTAGCCGAGTAGATTGACGATTGCGACTAATGTCGTCGAATGGACGTGAATTGGATGGGTATTAATAGCCAAAGGTTTTAAAGTTTTGAAGTCTTCACTTTTCCCCAATTTCAAACTTCACAAATTCACTCCTTGTTAGTATCTTCAATACTTTTGTATTCAAAGTATTTTGGTCGTTGATTTGTGCTTGGAGTTGGATTACATTACCGCCTAGCACTTCAAATATCATTTTATTCGACAAATAAGGTTAGTCTTATGAACCCCGAACCTATTTTTATTTGTTCTCGTATGCATATAATATGATCGTATTTTTGTGTGCTGGGCCTCTCTGATAAGATCTGATTGTTCAAATTCTTGTTTTAATTTGAAATCTTGTATGCTTGTGTGTTGAAGTGATTTAAATCTTATATGGGTGTGCGTGCATGTTATCCATCTGGGCAGAACCAGAAGAAATCTGAGTATCCCGGGATGATAGGTGATATGGGCCTTAACTTAATTTAACTTGTGCATGCTCTGATTTTGTTTTCGGGGGTTGCGGGGTTGAATTCGAGAAGTTGGGTTGAAAATAGGCACGTTGGGCCATTTGGCGAGCTAGGTCAAGCTCGCCGAACTACTCGGCGGTTCGCCTAATATGACCATCTCGCCTTTAAATTCATGCTATATATGTCGTTGGTTTCTGTTACTTTTGGCGATAAGCCTGAGGTCGCCAAAAGCACTCGGCGACTCACCTAAAGTATTCTTGATCGCCCTTTGTCTGCACTCCTAAACCCTTGTTGCATTGTAACTTTCGGCGGACGAACATTTTCTCACTGAAATTAGTCGCCGATTCGCCGAAAGGTCTTTCCCATCGCCTATTTGTAGCAATATTTAAGCCAATCCGGTCAGCAATCCAGAACTAGCTCGCCAAAATGATTTGGTGACTCACCGATTTATTCGACGAGTGTTCGGGTAACTGTGTTTACATGTATTTGATTTAATCTGTCTAACTTTTCCCACTATTATTGCATATATGGCTAAGTCTAAAGTTGTTTGGGAGAAACATTCCACGCCAAGGGAAAGCAAAGGGCATTACACTGAATGAGAATGCAGTTGTATCCAGTGACAATGCCTCGAAACTGCCAACAACTGCTGAGAAAGACAAAGGTAAAGGCAAGGCATATGAGTTATCAGAAGCAAGCTCAGACAACGATGGCATTTATGCTACTTATCTCACCTCATCTGAAGGTGAGGAGTGGTATCAAGAACCTCAAACTACAGAGTTTGAGGATTATGAGCTTCTCATAGCACATAGGGCAATTATGATCTTAAAATAGGAATGATCCATCTAGGATCATGAACCCTCAGCCCGCCAATCCTACTCATTCGGTCCCAGAACAATTAATGGTGATAGCACCCACATTACAGGGGCCCCCTCCAAAGATTATGAATAGATTCAAGACTGAGAGGCTAAGAACAATTATTGAGGAGAAGCGCCTGTCCATAGATTGACTTATTGATCGGTACCCTGATATTATGTGTTGTCTGAAGGAGCATAAATATCAGATCTTTACCAAAACCCGTGACCCATAAATTCCAAATTGGGTCCGTGAGTTCTACAGTTCCTATAGTGCTTTGATACCGTAGAAAAAGCGGCTGGCAGTTGATTTCAAACCAGTTGACCATGTGGTAGTTAGAGGGAGAAGGGTGAAGTGCAATGATGACGCAATCAACACAGTCTTGGGCATGTCCACGAAGATCTTTGATCACTGCCAGCACTTGATCAGAACAGAGAAGCTGGATGAGATGAAAAAGTGGTTAGCCCCACTTATTTCAGATGATACTCTGAAATGGTTGGCAGTAAGAGCCCCGATTGAAAAGAAAGATCTTAACATAGTAGCAAGATTCTGGTTCGGTTTTATCAGCAGCACAATTATACCATCCCAAAATGAGTCAATCTTTCGCCTTACTAAGACAGTCTGTCTGGGTTGCATCATCAAGGAAACTAGAATAAATTTGGGGATGATCATTGCTTCAAAGATTCTTATACGTGCAAAGAAGCGCCAGATCTCACTTCATTTCTCGGTATTGATTACCGAGCTGTGCAGATATGCTCGAGTACGTAGAGATGCAAAGAAAGATGTGGAGGTAACTCCCACATCCTCCACTGATGTCTGGAGCATCGAAGCTGAGTACCTTAAGAATCAGGCAGAAAAGAAGAAGGCAGCCATGGTGGAATCAGTAAACATAGAACCATCACCTGCAGAGGCATCTTTGTCTACTCCGGCCCCTGGGCCTTCAGGTATATCTATTGCCACTCCTACTCCTACTGATACTTCATGTTCTTCTGTTGTTGCACTGCCTCCCAGACCTACTGTTGTTGCTGATGTTTCCCGGCCTCCACTCACCCAGGCTTTCCTACTCCGGATGGGGCACCTTGCTCAATCTGCCGATTATTGGGTTGCCAGTCTAGAGGCCTCTGTTCCGGGTATGATTCAGACTTCCCTTGCTGATGTTGTGACACCACTGAGCACTACCATTGATGCCATAACGTCCAGGATAGCAGTGTGTGAGTGCGACCAAGGGGCCACAGAGGAGGTGACAACTTTAAAAGCCACCATTTCTAAGATGAGAAAAGATGTGGACTACCTAAAATCCACCGATATGCTTATGGTTTTTGGAACAGTGGAGATTCCTGATGTGCCCGAGATGCCTCCAACTCCCGTAGGGCATGAGGATAGAATGGGGCAGACATCCCAGCCTGAGTCAGAGGCAGAGACGGATGGGGAGATGCTTGATGAGACTGAGGGAACTGTAGATGAGGGCCTTACTAAGACGGAGAAGGCCATGCTAGATGCAGCTGTTCAGGCTTCTTGGTAGATACACCACTAGCCGACTCCAGTTGAGTTGGTCCGTTTGAGGTCACCCCGAGCACTGATGTTCAAGTCCAGAATGCTACTACGGGCATTGATGCCCTGACAGATTGAGAGCCTGCATATACAAGATCCCCTCTTAACCCTCTTCTCTGTCTTTCCTTATTTTAAATTCTGGATATAATGTTATTTGCATTTGAGGACAAATGTTTTTAAATGTGGTGGGGTGAGACCCACCTTTGTGTGATGATTATGACTCTTGTTTCGTTTAGACATTGGGTTTTCATGCTTTAATTGTGTTGACACTGCTTTCGTGGAAGATTTGAGCTTGTGGCTCCTTGATTTTAAATTGAAAATCATTTTTCACCCTTCCAAAAAAAACATTCGCCCACTCTTGTATGTACTTGAATGTGTTTGTTCTTCAACAAATTTGAGACTCGATTTTGATTAATATCGATAACTCAAATAGAGCTCATAATTGAACGAACATGAATGTGTGGTTACGATGAGACCAAGTGAAGTTACATAGTCAATATGTGATCTATTTGCATCTCATTATGACTAGCCAATTGTCGAATTGATTCTCTCGTGATGAACATTGAACACTAGAGAAAATGTGGAGTCTTGTTTGACTTTGGTGTTGATGCCTTGTGTGATCAGCTTACTATGAACCATGCATGATAACATATAGAATTTTCCCAGTTGGTCTGGTCTACTATGTAAGGCTAGCTCTTGATATGATCTTAGGCAACTTCAAAAAGTGTTAGCCAATTTGACATATACCTCTTTCCTCATATACACACAAAACCAAGATGTGAGTGGTTTTCTCACATAATAAAGGATTCTAAGGTTGAAAGGTTTTCTCACCTAATTGAATCAAAGATTAAGAGCTACCCTAATGAACTTAGCTGGGATTGCTTATCGAAAAATATATTTCCATCGATGATGACTTATTTTGGATTGGCAAGATGTCGTGTCCTTCCATGTATAATAAGAACAAGTAGAAATGACTATTTTGTAGGATTTATGCTTAGTATCAAGAGGATATTGGGATGTAAGCTCTCCCGTTAGTAGAGGTCGGGTTTGTAGTAGAAATCTTGTCACAACCCGAGAGCACTCCCTAGTCGTAACATGGTATACTCGACCTCAAAGGGGTCTAATACAAGCCTGATGTTTGCGTAATCAAGACACAACTTTCAATGCAAGTGTCTACAATCGTACAATAGTAAAGTAACAAAACCAAAGGTTGGCGTCAAGTCCCAAGGGAGCGGTTCTTAAAAATTAGTGGGTTAAGTGCGAAAGTGCTAAGCTAACCATAGCTAAAGACTTTATCGAATGAAGACATGACAAATTAAAGGATTTGACATGAGTGTCAATTTTCGATGGGGTGGTTTTTAAACAAATAAAGAGAAAAATCAGCAAAGAATAAAAAGATATACATATGCGGAGATGGGAATCTTGGGATGTGATAGGAATACGGGTTAGACTTGACTATTGGGTACATTCTTTTGATAGTAAATCTGTTGAATATTTGTGACTAGGCTAGACTATAGTGGAGTAAATTCTCTCTCGAGCAACTTACCCCGAATCAAATGGGTTCCTCTCGGACACCCACTTGCCGCAAGAAGAACAACCTCCACCTTAGCCCACTTACTCTCTCGATCTGAGTATATGGGAGAAGGACTAGGGTTCAATCTCTCAAGTTGAACCTCATGTCGACCCACTCCCATCGGCCACCAATTTAGTAGTCTTAATTTTACGACCTCTCTCTTGAGCAAGCCGAAAAACAAAAAGGTCAAGTCGTATTTTCAACTACAATTTCATTAAGTTCGAACACAACTACTAAACGAAATCACATCTAAACAACAAATAAACTATCAGCAAGCTCTCCCAACAATTAATCTAACCCATATTCACAAAATCACACCCCAAGAATTGGGGTTTTAGCTACACATGTACAAGAGGTAAAAATGTACACCAATCTCAGTTTCCATCAATGGGTATGCAATATTAAGTCTTAAAACAAGTCAAGAGTTAAGAATCCACAAGACCCAAGTCCAAAATGTTGGAGTTACACCCTTTGAATCTTCAAGTTCTTCAGAACCCTCTCCAAACTTAGAGAGAATATTGTCTCTCAAAATTGTATTCCAAACTTAATACAACTAAAAACTGACTCTTGAGAAGAAGAATTGAACTAGTATTTATATTTTTCACAAAATGTGATGCAAAGGAGCCATTCAGCGCATTTAGTCGAGATCGCCGATACACTCGGTGATCCGCCGTTTGGTCTGCTTCATCACCTTTCAGCTTTTGCCTTCAGCATCTTTGCGTCTAGGATCATTGGGTGACATAGTACTGCTTCGCGGAACTGCTCGGTGACACGTCGACTGCTTCTTTTCACCATCGATTTGATCCTTTCTTTCAGGGCTCATCACACAGGAACAAAAGGCGAGAATAAGACCTTTTGGCGACTCGCCGATCGGCGATTCTCAATTCTTCATTTCTTGGTTCTTTCAGCTGCTTTTGTTCCTTTTTATTAAGTAGTGTCCATGCATTCCCTCAAACTCCAAATACCTGAAATTTAAGGGTTTTCATCAGATATTGAGACAAAATATGCATTTGAGGACACTAATACTATCAAAACATAGCCCTAAATGAGTCGAATTTGTGGACTCATCAACACCCCCAACTTAAACATTTGCTTGTCCTCAAGCAAACTCAAGTTCAGTCGTTCAAAAAGTGTGTCTCGAACAGTGCTACACAAGACTCAATTTACTTATGAAAAGATCAAATGTGCACTCAAAGATTCAAGTTGTGAC
This sequence comes from Solanum boliviense, assembly GCA_029582625.1. Classification (NCBI taxonomy): domain Eukaryota; kingdom Viridiplantae; phylum Streptophyta; class Magnoliopsida; order Solanales; family Solanaceae; genus Solanum; species Solanum boliviense. Next base: position 83,680 of record JAJOOJ010003604.1, on the reverse strand, counting down.
TCACCAATAACAAAGAATCTCATGCTCAGAATATTTGCTTCAAATGAAAGTTCAAGCTCAACCAAAGTTTTCAAATGCCCTCACACAAGGAATGATTCCATATTCACACACAATGGTTTAAAATTTAAAGTTCCAGAATCAAATGCAATTATCGCCCCCACAAAGATGAACACGATGCATAATATACCCATAGGTTTGCCCATATTTTCCGATCAACATTTGTTTCAGCTCACTCAAGATCAAAAAGGAGTTTTCAAGGCTTGTAATTGGGTTGATTTCAAAGTTATGTTCAGCTAGGCTTAATGACTTTTATCCTCATGAGATGTGGTGTTCACAACACTTCCTTTCCTTTTCCTTCATCATTCTCTTTAGTGATCATATGTCATCATATTATTCACTCTCCATGGATTGTTTGGAAACCCCATTTCTTTTGTACTTTATTTCACAACTTTCTTTTTCATTCTCTTCTTTTTTTTCCTTTTTTTTAATATGGAGGGGTTCCATTTTTCTCAAAACCCCAGTAAGAGGGAATTTATTGCACTTTCTTGATTTGCCTTCTCTTTTCACCTCACCCTCAGCTTAGGTTTTTGGCCTAAGTTGGCTATTCAACTAACCACAACATCATGAGGATTATGGGTAATGGATAAAGAAAGATCTAGCTTTCATCAAGTTTCTTCCAAAGGAAGGTAAGGCTCAAGGGGTGTTCAAAAGCGGTTCATACACTCACAAGGTAGGCCACAAAAGTGGTATATATCAAATTGGCTCACACTCTTAGAGTTTCCTAAATAATATCAAGAGATAGCCTTACTTAGTCGACTGAACCAACGAGGCAAATTCTAGGATCTATCATGCATGTTTCAAAGTAAGCTCAACACACTAGGCATTGACACTACAGTCGCACAAGACTCCACACTTTCGCTAGTGTGCAATGGTCATCACAAGAGACTCTATTCGATACTAGGCTAGTCATAACGAGATTCAAAGAGTTCACATATTGTCTATACAACTTCAGTTGGTCTCATCGTAGTTGCACATTCATGTTTGTTTGATTGAGAGCACTATTCAACTCATCAATATTGATTGAAACCGAGACTCAAATTTTGCAAAAGAACAACCACATTCAATCACACAAAGGGTGGCAATTTTTTTTTGGAAGGGTCAAAATCATTTGCAAAATGCAGAGCGACAAGCTCAAACATCCACAAAAATGCAGTGTAATAACACAGTAATAGCTCACAACCCAAAATATATAATCAAAATATATGTGAACAAAGGTGGGCTCGCCCTACCACAAATAAAAATCATTTGTCCTCAAATGTGGATGAAAGTATCCAAAAGTAAAAGTAAGTAAGAAAGAGAGGGAGGTAAAGAAAGGATCCTGTCTATGCAGTCACTCCATTTGTCTGGGCATCAGTGCCCGATGTGGTACTCTGAATATGAGCATCAGTTCACGGGGTAACTTCAGGAGGAATAGAAGTGCCAGATCTACTAGGCGTTGTTGTCAATGTCTTATTCGGTAATATCTGGATCTCCGGCTACACAACAATCTCCACAAGATCTAGAAAATCTCTGAATATGCTCTCCTCTTGGTTACCTCTTGTCTTCTCATCATGTGCTGCAATCAGGTCTTCGTCGGTCTCTGCGTCCAACTTCTCTTAAGCTATGCCACCCTTCTGTACATCTCTGGTGGTAGCCGGAGGTATCCCCGAGGTCTGAGAAGCATCCTCGTCATCTGTACCCCGCATCAATAAGGTGAAGTTGGTAGACTTCAAATAGTCTACGTCCTTCCTCAAATCTGCCACTTCAGCTTTCAAAGCCGAAACCTCAGATGTCTCCTCCTGTCTGCTCTCACAAGTAGTGACTCTAGTATCCAGATCATCAATAGAGACCCCAAGGGGGGTCACTTCAGCCAAGATAACACTATCAATCATCCCTGGAATAATCTCTCCGATCGAGTCGCTCTCACATCCGCTGAATAGGCCAGCATGGCCTAACTAATCCTGGCAGGCAAAGGAAGAAGCACCTAGGACCTGTGAAGAAGAGGAAGGAGCAGATGTGCCTGAAGGCTCAGAGGCCAGAGTAGGCGAAGGTGCCTCTGTTGGTAACGAGTCAACATCAATTTCTGGAGAAATATATGTCGGAGCTGCTCTCCTCCTATCAACCTCCTCTCGTGTGAACTCGGCCTCAATACGCTAGATGTTAGTGGAGGAAGAAGGGGTGACCTCAATATCCCTTGTAGTATCCAGAGGTACTCCAACAAGCTAGCACAACTTTGTGATCAAGACTGGGAATGGCAGAGAAGTCAGTTTTTGCTTGGCCATCATGGCCATCTCTTGTGATATTAGCAGGCCCAGATCGATGTGCCTCCTAGAAATGATAGAACCAAGGCAAGCAACCATAGGATGGCACAAAATGGACTAATTCTGGGATGGCATGATGGTACTGCTGATGAAACCAAACCAGAACCTGGCAGCGATGTTCAAGTCCATCTTCTCCATAGGTGCCCCTGAATCCATCCACCTCAGGGTGGTGTCAAAAATAAAAGGAGCCAGCCAACCCTTCAAGTCATCTACGGATTGAATAATAGGCAACCCTTCGTAGAGAAGTGCAGAGTGCAGCGGTCTACCCAATACCGTGTTAATATACATGTTGTGGCACTCAACTTCCTTGCCTCTGACTATGACTGACTTTATCGGTCTAAACTCGTTTGCCTTCTTTTTGTTCTGAGGCACCAACCCCCCATAAGTTGCGTAAAATTCCCTCACCCAAGAAGGAATCTAAGGGCCTCGGGGCCTTGTGAACTGCTCAAACTCATGGTATCGGAGGTTGTCAATCATATTGGGATGCTTGCCTTCCAGGACCTCCATAGATAATAGCTTCTCCTCTAGGATGGTTTGTACCCCCTTACCTTTCAGTCTGTTTAGTAGTGTAGGAGGAGGAACGATAGGGAGTGCAGGAGCCACTGGAGGTGTCTGCGCTGGCACGGAGTCTGTTGCAGGAGGAGTGGCAGCTGAGGGAATATTGGTGGATGTGGACTAAGTCTTGCCTGGAGTTCATCCATTCGGTTTATCAGAGGTTGCTTATCTTCTGGTTCTGAAAAATTAGCTTGGGTTTCAATAGCTACTCCTTTTCTAGCTATATGCTTCTTCTTTTTTACCTTTATCTCCCGGTGGGACTTCTTCTCTTTTCCTCTTTTGAAGATTTGACCCTCTCTCGTTTATGTTTATCCCATGTTCTTTCTTCTGAGGTTGCGTGGTTAGATTTGTCCATACCATATCTACAAGATATTGGGACAATTTAGGAGAAAAGTCAAACATAAACACAGAAAATCTATTGCAAACAGGCTCGTTGATCCATTCGGTGAGTCGTTGAACCTCTTTGGCAAGATAAGTTGGGCTCGCCGAAGGGATTGTCTTAAAAATTATAGCAAGTGGGTGATGGGAAGGCCCTTTAGGCGAATCGCCAACTACTGTCGGCGATCATGGGTTTGTCCACCGAAAGTTACAGTGCAACAAAATTTCAGGGGAGCATATAAAGGGCAATCAAGAGTACTTTCGGTGAGTCGTCGAGTGCTTTCGGCGACCAAAGGCTTTTTGCCTAATGTTATAGACTTAAACAACACATAAAGCATGAATTTAAAAGTGAGATGGGGTCATTAGGTGAACCGCCAAGTGGTTCGGCGAGCTCGACCCAGCTCGCCGAACTGCTCAACGTGCCCATTTTCAATCCACCTTCTCAAATTCAACCCCGCAACCCCCAATAATAAAATCAAAGCATGCACTAATGAAATTCAAACAAGACATGTACTACCCATCACCTCGGGATACTTTGATTTTTCCCGATTTTGCCAAATTTAGCCATTTGAAGATATTTTCTCTTAAGAGTGTTGTCACCCGCTCTATCATCGAGATTTTTTTGTCATTTAGAACAAACATGGGTTACTCAGACTTAACCCAATCAATCTAAATGACACGCAAGCACAATTCAATGCAAATTCATTAATTTAAAAGCACAAAAATGATGGGCATTTGACGATCGAAACAATAAGGGCAAGATTTGCAAATTGAAATAGGCATTTACGCATTCTAATTCAATCAGAGAGGCCCAGCACACAATAATATGATACGATCATTGCAAATGAGTACAAAATTTTTGAATGTAAATTTGGGATTCGGAAACCAAACTTAAATGTCGAGTGAAACACGATTGAAAAGCTAGGTGGCAGAGAAATCCTAGTTCTGAGCACGAATCAACAACTAAAATACTAATGGAAAACAAGAATATTAAAAATATTACCTTGGTGTGAGTTTGTGAAGTTTAAAAGCGAGGGAAAGTGAAGAAGTTCAATTTCTGAGACTTTTGGCCATTATAAACCATCTAGTTAGTGTCCATTCGGCGACATTAGTCACACTCGGCGACACGCCGAGTGGCCACTTGGCTTGCCGAGTTTTACAAGACCTTCAATCAAAGTGAGGTCCAAATGGCGATCTTCATCCGGCACGCCAACCTCTTTGGAGATTCACCAACTGACCATTTTACTCGCGAATATGCATTTTCCAAACACTTTCAGCATTTAAACCTGCACCACTAACACACCATTATTTATAAAAGCAAACTAAAGCATTTAAAATGGTTTTGGGTTGCCTCCCAAACAACACCTTAGTTAACATCATGGCACGACGCATGTCAGCATTCAAACTCCATTTATGTGGTTACCATAGTATCAATAGGAAACCTCCAATTTTGTTATGAGTGTAGATCAGGCAACGCATGACCCATAAGGTTATCAAGCTGCTGGACAACTCTGGAATGAGACCAAATCAATCGCTTCATCCCTTCAATGTCTTCCTTCATTTCTTCCAACTTTCTATCTTGCTTAGTCACCTTTTGGAGAATCATTGAGAGAATAACCTCAAGGCGTTTAACCTCATTTTCCTTGAGACTTCTTCGCTCATGAGGAAGGATGTATTTATCCTCCTCTTGTATTGGACTTCGATCTTCACCATCTTTTTGGCCAACTCATCAATATGAGTCATTAGAGAAGCCAACATGAAGTCATTTTTTAGTTCTTGTTATGTTTCAGCCATTTGATTAAGCAGTTGGACTGCTATCACATATGGTTTTTTCGCAATGCCTCCCGGAATGAATTGTTCCACCAACCTCTTGTTTCCGGGACCAAGACTTCTGTAGAAACAGTTAAGAAGGGCTATGTCGGGAATGTCATGAGTTAGGCATTGAGCTATCAGTTCATTAAACCATACCCATGACTTGTGGATCCGTTCACTTTCCAATTACTTGAAGGTGCGGATACGATCCCGAAACATTATTACCTCTAATAGAGGAATCTCCATTAGATCCCGAGTACTCCTCGCCATGTTCACTTCCTCTGTTTGGATACAAACAAACCAACAAAACAAAACTAAAAATTAAGTTAGTAAACTACGATTACCAAAAGAAAAGTTCATCTTTACCAAAAGTTTTCACGTACACCACTCCCCGACAGTGGTGCCATTTTGATGTTCGTGTAATCAAGACACAAATTCCAATGCAAGTGTCAACGATCGTTCAATAGTAAAGTAACCTAACCAAGGGTTGGGTTTGAGTCCCAAGGGAGCGATTCCTGAAAATTAGTGGTTAAGAGCGAAAGTGCTAAAGCTAACCGTAGCTAAAGACTTTATCAAATGAAGACATGACAAATTAAAGGGTTTGACACAAATGTCAATATTCAATGGGGGTGTTTGTAAACAAGTTAAGAGCAAAATCAACAAAAAATAAAAAGAGATATGAATGCAGAGATGGCATTCTTGGGAAGTGATAGGAATACAGGTTAGACTAGTTTATTGGTACATGCTTTTGATAGTAAAACCGTTGAATATTTGTGACTAGGCTAGACTATAGTGGGGGTAAATTATCTCTCAAGCAACTTACCCTGAATCAAATGGGTTGCTCTCAGACACCCACTTACAGCATAAAGAACAGCCTCCACCTTAGCCCACTGACTCTCTCGAGTTGAGTTTGTGGGAGAAGGACTAGGGTTCACTCTCTCGAGTTGAACCTCATGTAGACCCACTCCCACCGGCCATCAATTTAGTAGTCTTAGTTTTACGACCTCTCTCGATCGAAAGCCGAAAACACAAAGGTGAAATCGTATTTGCAACTACAATTTCATTAAGTTCTAACAAAACTACTATATGAAATCACATCTAAACAACAAATAAACTATCAGCAAACAAGACCCAACAATTAATCTAACCCATATTCACAAAATCACACCCCAAGAATTGGGGTTTTAGCTACACAAGTAAAAAAGGTAAAAATGTATACCAATCTCAATTTCCATCAATTGGTATGCAAGATTAAGTCTTAAAACAAATAAAGAGTGAAGAATCCAAAAGACCCAAGTCCAAAATCTTGGAGTTGAAACCCTTTGAATCTTCAAGTTCTTCAAAAACCCTCTCCAAATTTATAGAGAATATTATCTCTCAAAATTGTATTCCAAACTTAATACAACTAAAAATTGACTCTTAACAATAAGAACTGAACTAGTATTTATAGTTTTCATAAAATGTGCTGCGAAGGAGCCATTCGGCTCAGTTATTCGAGATCGCCGATACACTCGGCGATCCACCGTTTGGTCTGTTTCATCGCCTTTCAGCTTTTGCCTTCAGCATCTTCGCATCCTGGATCATTGGGTGACATAGTACTTTTTTGCGGAATTGCTCGGCGACACGCCGACTACTTCTTTTCACCACCTATTTGATCCTTTCTTCCAGGGCTCAGCACACTAGAAGAAAAGGCGAGGATAAGACCTTTTGGTGACTCGCCGAATGGGTTCGGCGATTCTTAGATCTTCATTTCTTCGTTCTTTCAGCTGCTTTTGTTCCATTTTGCTAAATAGTGTCCATGGTTTCCCTCAAACCCTAAATACCTGAAACTTAAGGGCTTTCATCAGATATTGAGACAAAATATGCATTTGAAGACACTAATTCTATCAAAACATAGCCCTAAATGAGTCCAATTTGTGGGCTCATCAAAGCCTCATAGCATTCCTTCATCGCATAGGTAATAGAAATAGAACGCAATTAAAACTTTTTATTTAAAACCATGCAATCTATCATTTAAAAACACATTTAAATGCAAGCGGAAGTCTATATCTCACATAGCCATCTTAGACACAATCTTGAAAGAAAATAGTGTCACGGCCCTTTACAATCGAAATCTTAACAATAGTCTCAAAATCAGATAGATCTAGAAACAATAAAAGTCTTAGTCCTCAATCTATGAGGACATACTAAGTCTTGTAGAAAAACTATATCCAAACCCTCCAATCCTAGCTCGGATCAATAACTTGCCGGAACTTATACTTGTAGTAAAAATAAGAGAATATGGGTTAGCACACAAAAATGTACTAAGTTTGATGACCATGCAAAAACATGCTTTTAAAGGGACATTTTGGTTCGAAACCATGCATTATGCCACTTTTTAGAAATATCATGTACAATAGCATAAGAGACATACAATACAAGTATAATCATCATGCAAGTCCTAATACCATATTTAGACAGTATCATCATGTAAATCATTACCTTCACCTTATAGCTTCACCTCAAGTAACCCTCATGATATACCATGTGCAATGTATGGATAGCATCACATTAAGGTCACGAAAGTTAACTTACCATTCAATCATTTTCATCTTTACACAATATCTGCACAGAAGGACATAATATTTCATAAGACATGACAAGGAAAAATAACCCATAATATAACCCAAGTATATCATGCATATCACATTAAACCTTTAGGAGTCAACATTCTTTAATTACTTCATTTAGAGGACTTTCATACATTAGTCATTCGGACTTAAAGAACTCACTATGACCATATCAAAGCCTACTCGTGCAATGCATAGATGGCATCTCATACTACCACCTACACTTCATAGAACCTCTCAAGAAACCATAATGCACATCTCACAAGATGGGAATAAGTGTATGACTGACATAGACCATGCAAGCTAGACATGGAATCCTGTGTCATATTGCCCCACACCTTAAAGAGGTGTTCCATTTACCTAAGGTAGAACGGTAACATAAGCTCGGATGGAATCCTCTAGGCAATATCTTATGTGGGCACATATTTATGGGATAGGAAAATGTTCATTGGAACTCTTACCTAACATTGGGAGAGCTTCCATCTAACCCTATCCACTCGATGCTTAGCCTACATTCCCATAGATTATTTCATTCACATTACATTAGTGTACTAGGGAGGAATTTATGGGATAGGAAAATGTTCATTGGAACTCTTACCTAACATTGGGAGAGCTTCCATCTAACCCTATCCACTCGATGTTTAGCCTACATTCCCATAGATTATTTCATTCACATTACATTAGTGTACTAGGGAGGAATACCATAAGCCTATCGACCCATGATACATCATTACCCAAGGAAGGAATGCTATAAGCTTATCGATCCATGGTACATTCAAGGATAGCTCTAGAGTCCTTATGAAAAGAATGCCATAGGCCTATCGATTCATGGTCCCTTATTACATTCTTATACTCATAAAAGGAATGCCATAAGAATATTGATTCATGGTACATTGACTCATTAAGAATGGAATGCCACTAGCCTATTGATTCTAGAGTCTTCATTACATTAGATCATTTATGAAAAGAATGCCTTAAGCTTATCAATTCATATCCATCAAGTGAAGACACATTCATTACTCATATATGAAAGAATGCCATAGCCTATCGATTCATATTCATCAAATCAAGACGCACTCATTATACAAGAAAAGGATGTATGATCCTACCAATTTTAGATTCAACATTCACCATAGAAACCCTTCACATTCTAGCATTATCTTTCATTAGTGTCAATTGAGAAAATAGCCTTTCAATAATAACACATTTACATTGTATACATGATCATCATTCTATCATTTAGTCACATGCATATCCTTCACATAATATCATACATAGTACTTAAACACCTCCACCTTTCAAGTGGATCAACATCTTTAACACAATTCTACTTCAACATGTAATTTAGTCATAACATGCCTTCAAGGCCATAAATCTCAAATCATCAATACACAAAAAATTTACCTTAAATAAGGCATAGATAATGATACAATTCCATAACCCAAAGCAATTTAGACATATTACCATCATAAGCTTTCATAATCAACAAACCCACTTAATAAAGGCACAATTTAGGAATTAGGATAAATCATGGGTTCATACAGTATTTCCATCATAAATCATCAATTAAACATCAATATAATAATTATATGACATTATAAACCATTTTTAATCGTTTGAAGAAAGAACCCATGAGATTGAGTAAAACCCTTGGTTTTTCATGAACTTGAAAACTTTGAAAACTTCTTTGGAATTGACTCTAAGGTGTTGAAGAAAGCCTTGAATACAAACTCTAGCTCCCACTGCCTCTTCTTCTTCTTCTTCTTGAGTTAGAGAGAGAAATATTGAGAGGAAGAACTTTGGGGTTTCGATTTGGGTGGTTTGAATAATGGAGTAAAATGAAGTGTTTAAAAGACTTAAAACTATATATATTTATGATATAAACCCCACATAATAAAACATTAAAATGAAATTACTTAAAAAACCCTAACATAGGCAGCCTCGTCAAGGACCAAATCCACTTGTACGGTCCGTGAAAGGGGACCACGGCCCGTGGTCCTTTAGGCAGTGACTCTCTTTCCCTTGCCAAACTTTATGAGTCCAAGGCATATTCACGGCCACTTCTACGGACCGTGGTCATGACCACTGACCGTGGAGTGGTCCGTGAAGTTTGGGCAGTAGCTTAGCCAAAGTGCCTTGCCTCCCGTGCCACCAAGTGACCTTCACGGCCACTTCTACGGACCATGGTCAAGACCACTGGCCGTGAAGTGGTCCGTGGACTTTAGGCAGTGCTTGGTCAAGGTTGGGCAGCCTTGGCCTTTGGCTTAGGCCTTGCCCCCTTGGCTTGGCACTTGCCCTTACAACCCTCAACCAACTTCAAAAGGTCCTTCAACTAAGGAGTCTAACACGTATCTTGACGTTGACCCTCATGATTAGGCTCTAGTTCATCCTATCATTTTCTGGGTCGTTACAAATCTCTTTATCCCATACCTATTTTACCCAATAGGATGATTGTCTAGATCCACATTAGCTAAGATTTATGGTCCTTACGTAGGACAACCCTTTTCGGTATGGGAGACACCGAAGGATCATGTTATAGCTCACATTGTCTCTATGTCGGTTAAGGATAATTCCCCACATTAATAATGAACTAAGGTTAGTTCAAGAACTATGTGTTCAAAGGCTTTAAAGATGATTAGCTTGCATTGACCATGGTGTATGACTTATGTATTCTAATTCTCTTATGTCATGAAATGAAATGTCCTTTTTTAGCATGATATAAATGTTTTATGCATAGTCATCATACTTGGTACATTGTTTTTACTAACGTATACTCAAGCCTACATTTATTCAAATGTAGGGTCCGACAGTTAGGGTAATCAGTTTCATGGCTAGTGATTGATTTCGAGATTTCCAAACTTTGGTAAGTCCTCTATTCTCGAGGACAGACTTTCATTATTTTTGTTCTTTTTTTTGTATTTCACTTTTGGACATGATGTATGGGCTAGGCCCAATTTCATTCTATTGTACTAGATGGCTATATAAAGATAAAGTGTTTTAGACTTCCTCTTCTCTATTATAAAAACTATTGGACATGGACTATTGTTTTACTCTTATTGTTCCATTTCTTATGTTATGAAAGCTAAGTGGCTTGTATGGGGTCCTTCTAGGTCCTATACGCTAGGTTAAATCTAGTGGGTACCTCGGGATCATAACATGAAATATGGCTCAAAACTCATCATTAGTCACTTGCTCGATGATGCTTATCGTGACCAATGACACTGACCTATGGTATGAGTGTCTACAATCATCGATAATATAGTAACCCAACCAAGGGTTGGGGTCGTATCCCAAGGGAGCGGTTTTGAGAATTAATAACCAATTAGAATTTCATTCAAGTTAGTCATAGTTAAAGACATTTGCAATAAAAGACATTGTAACACCAAAATAAACAAGAAAATCAAGTATGGAGAAATGTTCTTGGGATGTAACCGCAATACAAGTTGAGATAAATTGTTGCGTATATGCTTTCGATAGGAAATTTGCAAAATAATAGTGACTAGGCTAAGCTTTAAATGAAAATAAGTTCCCTCTCGAGCAACTTACCCCATTTCAAATGTGTTCCTCTCGGCCACCCATTAGCCACATGAAGACCAGCCTACGCCTTCTCCCAGTAACTCTCTCGAGCTGAGTGTTAGGATCTGGGACTAGGGCTCACCTTCTCGGGATGAACCTTATGTCGACCCACTCCTTAGGCCATCAGTCTAGTGGCTTTGGTTTCGCGACCTCCCTCTCGAGCAAGCCGAAAACACAAGGGTGCCTTTGTATTTGCAACTACAAACCCTTTAGATGAAACCACAACCAGTAGGTGAAATCACCATTAAAATACATGTAACCTATCAGCAAGCATGACCCAATAAGAGTATCAACCCATATTTGCTAAATCACATCCCAAGAATGGGGTTTTAGTCACACATCAAGAAATAAGAAATTATACCTAACATGAGAATGAAATCAACTGGGTATAAGATATTAAACCTTAAATTAAGCAAAGGAAAATGAATAGAGAAGACCTACTTCCAAACTTGGAGAAGAAGAACTCCTTTCTTCAAGTCTCCACAAAACCCTCTCCAAACTTGAGAGGAAATATCCACTAAAAGTATGTTCTACAGTGAAAATAATAATAATAATTGTTCCACTCCAAAAATTCTCAAAAATCTCTCAAAAATCCTCAATTCTAACTAGTATTTATAGTTTTCACAGATTGTGCTGCAGAGGATTGTTCGTCAAGATCGCCGATGAACTCGGCGATTCGCCATTTGGTCAGCTCCTCGCCTCAGTGTCTTACCTTTAGCATCCTCGTATTCTTGATCATTGGGCGGTACAGTACTGTTTCACAAAACTGATCAGTGACTCACTGACTACTCCTTTCCTCACCTTTTGATCCACTTCCTTCAAGGCTTCGCGTACTGGAACGAACAGCGGTTCATGTCATTTCGATGACTCGCTAAGTTAAACTCGACGATCCACAAGATTCCATATCTTGTTCTTTTCAGCCCTATTTGCTTCGTTTTGCGCCTAAGTTTCCATGCTTCCACTAAAAACGTCAAATACCTAAAACTTCAGCATTTTAATCACGTATGGAGATAAAACAAGCATTCAAGGACACTATTTCCATTAAAATAAAGCCCTAAATGAGTCCAATTTTTGGACTCATCAACACCCCCAACTTAAAATTTTGCTTGTCCTCAAGCAAACTCAAGTCCAGCCGTTCAAAAAGGGTGCCTCAAACAGTGCTACACAAGACTAAATCATGAATGCACACAACAAGGCTCAATTTACTTATGCAAGGATTAATTGTGTACTCAAAGAATGAAATTGTGACACACCATCACCAAAGATTCTCATGCTCGCAATACTTGCTACTCGTGCAAGTTCAACCTCAACAAAAATATCTAAATGCCGTCTCACAAAGAATGATTCCATATTCACACACATGTATGAGTCAATTTAAGATCAGGAATCAGATACAATGCTCACACTCAAAAAGAGGAACAAAATGCATGTTTTTACCCATAGGTTTGCCCTTATTTTCCAATTGACTTTCGATTCGGCTTACTCAAGATCAAAAAGGTCTTTATAAGGCTTGTAATGGGGCTTAGTGCAAAGGTATGGTCATTTAGGCTTAGTGACTTTTTTGTCGTGAGTTGTGGCCTTCTCAAGGCATTCCTTCTTTTACTTTATCAATTCTTTTTCTAGTGCTTCTAAGTCACCCTTTTTATTCACCTTCCATGAATTGCATTGGAACCCAAATTTCTTCTGTACTTTATTCCACAATTTATTATTATTATTATTATTATTATTATTATTATTTTTAAGGGTTCCATTATTCTGCCACACTGTGGGGTAAGGAAGACTTCTTATAGCACTTCTTGACTTCTCCTTTTCCTTTTCACCACACCCCCAACTTAGGCTTTTAGTCCTAAGTTGGCTATTCACTAAACCACAATTCAAGAGGATTATAGGTAGTGGATCAAGTAAGGTCTAGGGTTTATCAAGGTTCTTCTAAATAAAGGTAAGGCTCAAAGGGTGTTCAAGAGAGTTTCACACACTCAAAGGTAGGCCACAAAAAGAGGTATATGTCAAGTTGACTCACACTCTTTAAAATTACCTAAGATCACCTCAAGAGCAAACCTTTCTAAATCAATCAGACTAACATGGCAAATTCTTGGTTTATTCATGCAAGGTTAAAAGTAAGCTAAGGCATCGATACTTCAGTAAAACAAGACTAGTCACGTTCGCTAGTGTGCAACGGTCCTCACAAGAAAATCAATTCGATAAATGGCTGGTCACAATGAGATGCAAAGAGTGCACATATTCTCTATGTAACTTCATTCGTCTTCATCGTAGCCATGCATTCATGTTTGTTCAATTGAGAGCACTATTCAAGTCATCGGTATTGATCGAAACCGAGACTTAAATTTTGCAAAAGAACAGCCACTTTCCACTCAAGAGGTGGCAATTTTTTTTTCAAAAGATCAATATTATTTTTGCAATTAAAACAACAGGAGCCATAAGCTCAAATATCCACAGAAAAGTAGTATTTAAAACATAAATTAATATATACAACAAAAATATCCAAATAACACACAAAGGTGGGCCTCACCCTACCACAAATAAAATCATATGTCCTCAAATGCAAGTAAGAAGTGTCCAAAAGGTCAGATAAAGATAAACAAAGAGGGAGGTAAAAAGGGGATCCTGGCAAACTTCCAGATGAACCGGCCCCACTGAATCCCACAGCAGGAGCTTTGGCCAAGGAAGCCTGCACAACATCATCTATCATGATTTTCTCAGTCTCTGTTTCTGCTCCAGATTCTTCTGTATGCTCCGCTCTATCCCTATATCCAGTAGTAGTCTGAGGCCTACCAGGCATGGCTGGAATTTCCACTGTCCCAAAGACCATGGACACATCAATGGCCTTCAAGTGATTCACATCTTCTCGCAGCTCAGCAATGATAGCTTTTAAAAATCTTATCTCACTAGTGGACCCTTGCTTGTGTTCACACACCGCTATCCTAGCCGCTAGGGCTTCAATGGTAGTGTTCTGGGGTGTCACAACATCAGTTAGGGCCGTCTGGATCATGCCTGGAACAGTGGCTTCTAAACAAGCAGCCCGACGATCGGCAAAAATGGCCATTTGTCCCATCTGAAGTAGGGAAGCGTGGGTGAGTGGGGGCCTGGAAACAGCAGCAGAGGAACTTGGAGTGTCAGTGGAAGTAGCAATGGTAATGGACATACCTGAAGGTCCAAGAGTTGGAGTGAGCAGAAGTGGATCTGTAGGTATAGATCTAGTGGTCGCCACTACAGTTTGATTCTTTTCTGCTTGATCCTTAAGATATTCGACTTTGATCTTTCGAATATTGGTCGAGGTTGTGGGCATCACTTCTACATCCTTCTTGGCATCCATAGGTACTCGGGCATTTTTGCACAATGCAGTAATTAATAACGGAAAATGGAGAGATCTCTGGCTTTTCTTGGCACGCATATGGATTTCAGAAGCAATAATCGTTCCCAGATTTATCCTTGGTTTCTCTATAATGCACCCAAGACATGATGCTTTAGCAAGGTGAAGAATTGATTCATTCTGTGATAGCATAATGGAGCTACGGATAAACCCGAACCAGTATCTTACAGCTCTGTTCAGATCTTTCTTTTCGATTGGGATTCCTTCTGCTAGCAATTTCGGAGTATTGTTATCTGAGATTAGCAAGACCAACCACTATTTCATTTCACTCAGCTGCTTTGTTCTGATCAGGTGTTGACAGTGATCATTAATCTTATTGGATATGTTAATAGCCTCACTGTCACAAGCTACCTTCGTTCCTCTGACAACCACATAATCAACTGCTTTGAAAGACGCAACTAGTCTCTTCCGTTGAGGTACCAATGCACTGTATGCACTATAAAACTCTCTGACCCTGCTTAGCATATAAGAACCAGGTGGTTTTGTGAAAACTTGAAATTTGTGATATTTCAGGCACTCCATTATCTCAGGATACCTATCGATCACCCCATCTATGGACAACCATTTTTCTTCAATGATTGTTCTTAGTCCATCAGACTTTAATCTATTATATGATCTAGGCAAGGGGTCTTGTAATGGAGGTGTCAGTATTATTCCCTGTTTTGGAGCTGGAGGTGTCTGAGCAATGGATCGAGGCTTTCTGATCTGCGATGGGTCATTAAGATATTTGTATCGTAGCTCAATCCTTCGTGCCTCTATCAGTTCGTCTTCATCTTAACTCATACTCTTACTATCATATGTTGTTGGGTCATTGGTGTAAAAACCCATGCTATCGAAGCTTGCATCTGATAGCTCAACGATTTTTTCCTTGCCCTTCCTTTTTTTCTCACACTGGAAAGTTTCGCAACATTGCTTTTGGATGCAGCTGCATCATTGTTGATTGGTATCCCTTTTTTCTTGCTTTGAGTTGGCTTGCTGCTTTTTCTAACTTTGTGTTTGGCCATGTCTGCAGTCAATAAGGAGTAAGGTAGAAATAAGTAAATCAGTGGTGTATACCTTTAGTGACAGACAGATGCGCCAAACTCGTCAGCAAATCGCCAAATCTCTTTGGCGAGTCGAGTCGAGTTCTCCTACGATTTTGCCCTAATAGTTTTCACTAGTCGTTGATGAGAAAATTCCATTCGCGAATCTCTGACTACTATCGGCGATCAAAGGTTCGTTCGCTGAAAGTTACACTGCAATGAAGATTAAAGAATGTAGACAGAGGGCGATCGAAGCCACTTTAGGCGAGCCACCTAGTTGTTTGACGAAGCCGACCCAATTCGCCAAACGACCTAATGTGTCTTCCTTCAATTCGAACTCGACCTCACAAATTCCCATAATAGAATTAACAGTTGCAATAGTGAAATTAAATTAAGACTCATGACAATCATCCACCCAAAGCTTAGATCATTTCATGCACAAGCAAAGAGGGATTTCAAAAATCGAGATCAATTAGGCACGATTCTCAGATCGAATCTGGCATTTAGACAAGATAGGTTTATCAGAGAGAGGCCAAGCACATGTCAACCCAACCAGTTTTAATTTAATAAGAGAACAAAATCTTAGTAGTTTCAGGATTTGGGAGAAACCAACCTTTTATGCTGCTTGAACTGTGTTGAAATGCTAGGAAGCAAAGTAATACCACGCTTTAGCACTAATCGATAACTAAAATACCAGGAGTGTAGAGATAATGAAAATTACTTACTAGTTACGGTTTTTTGACAGTAGAAATTGAGTGGAACATGAACATTTTTCCATTTTTGAAACTATTGGCCTTTAAAAACTGTCCAGTTGTTGCTCATTCGGCGATATTAATTTGTACCGCTGAATGATTCAGTGTTACGCATAGTGATTGCCCATGCCGCCGATTGTTACAGATTGTAGCTTGGATCTTGAGTCTACCGGCGGTCTAGATTGAAGTCGTCGAATAGTTCGGTTACTCACTGAGTGGGACTATCAATTACCAATCCAAATTTTTCATTCATTCTCCACGTTTTCTCCTGCGAAATTAATACACCATTATTTCGAGAATAAAACTAAAGCTCGTAAAGGTTTTAGGTTACCTCCCAAACAACGCCTTAGTTAACGTCGTGGCACGACGCAAGTCAGCACTCAAACTTCATTTTTGGGGTTAGCCATGGTATTACTAGGCAACCCCCTGTTTTGTTGTGGCTGAAGATAGTGCGACGCATAGCCCACGAGGTTCTCGAGTAGCTGGATAGCTCTGGAATGACACCAAATCATTCTCTTCATTCCTTCAATATCTTCATTCATTCCTTTCAGCTCTCCATCTTGCTCAGTCACCTTGTGGAGAATGATTGAGAACATTCCCTCAAGGCGTTTATCCTCATTGTCCTTGAGACTTCTTCGCTCGTGAAGAAGGATGTATTTATCCTTCTTTTTACACTGGATTTCAATCTTCACCATCTCTTTAGCCAACTCATCCATCTGAGCCGTTAGGGCGGCCAACATGAAGTCCTTTTGTACTTCTTGGTTCGTTTCAACCATTTGATTAAGCAGTTGAGCTCTTATATCATATGGTTGTTTCGCAATGCCTCCTGAAATGAGTTGGTCGACTAACGTCTTGTTTCCAAGACCAAGATTTCTGTAGAAACAATCAAGAAAATCTATGTCGGGAATGTCATGATTTGGGCATTGATTGATCAATACATTAAACCTTGCTCATGACTTGTGGATCTGTTCACCCTCTAATTGCTTGAATGTGAGGATACGCTCCCGAAATATCATTACCTCTAATGGAAGAAACTCCATTAGCTCCCGAGTGCTTCTCACCAAACTCACTTCCTCTGCTTACATATAAACAAGAAAACAAAACTACAAGTTAAGTTAGTAAACTACAACTAGTAAGAATAGAAATTCTATTAAGCTAAAAATTCTCAATTAACACCACTTCCCGGCAGCGGCACCATTTTGATGCTTATCGTGACCAACGACACTGACCTACGGTATGACTGTCTACGATCATCGATAATATAGTAACCCAACCAAGGGTTGGGGTCGTGTCCCAAGGGAGTGATTTTGAGAATTAATAACCAATTACAATTTCATTCAAGTTAGTCGAAGTTAAAGACATTTGCAATAAAAGACATTGTAAATTAAAGGGGCTGACACAAAAGTGTCAAATATTTAATGGCGGTTTTGTAACAAGTATTAAAAAAGAAAACTAAACAAGAAAATCAAGTATGGGGAAAGGGTCTTGGGATGTGACTGCAATACAAGTTGAGATAAATTGTTGGGTACATGATTTCAATAGGAAATTTGCAAAAATATAAGTGACTAGGCTAAGCTTTAAATGGAAATAAGTTCCTTCTCGGGCAACTTACCCCGTTTCAAATGCGTTCCTCTCGGTCACCCATTTGCCGCATGAAGACCAGCCTATGCATTAACCCACTCACTCTCTCGAGCTAAGTGTTAGGATATGGGACTAGGGCTTACCCTCTCGTGTTGAATCATGTCAACCCACTAATTAGGTCATTAAAATACATCTAACCTATCAGCTAGCAAGACCCAATAAGAATATCAACCCATATTTGCTAAATCACACCCTAAGAATGGGGTTTTTAGCCACACATCAAGAAATAAGAAGTTATACCTAACATGATAATGAAATCAACTGGGTACAAGAAATTAAACCTTAAATTAATCAAAGAAAAATGAATAGGGAATACCCATTTCCAAACTTGGGGAAGAAGAACTCCTTTCTTCAAGTCTCCACAAAACCCTCTCCAAACTTGAGAGAAAATATCCACCAAAAGTATGTTCTAAAGTGAAAATAATAATAATAATTGTTCCAGTTCAAAAATTCTCAAAAATCCTCAATTCTAACTAATATTTATAGTTTTCACAGATTGTGCTGCGGAGGATTGTTCGGCAAAATTAGTCTAGATCGCCGATGAACTCGGTGATTCGCCCTTTGGTCAACTCATCTCCTTCGGTATCTTTCCTTTATCATCCTCACATTCTGGATCATGGGGCGGTACAGTACTGCTTCGCAGAATTGATCGGCGACCCGCCGACTACTCCTTTCCTCACCTTTTGATCCACTTCCTTTACGGCTTCGCGTACTGGAACGAAGGGCGGTTCATGTCATTTCGACGACTCGCTAAGTTAAACTCGGTGATCCGCAAGATTCCATTTCTTGTTATTTTCAGTCCTATTTGCTCCGTTTTGCGCCTAAGTACCCATACTTACACTAAAAACTTCAAATATCTAAAACTTCAGCATTTTAATCAAGTATTGAGATAAAACAAGCATTTAAAGACACTATTTCCATTAAAATAAAGCCCTAAATGAGTCTAATTTGTGGACTCATCACTCGACCAAAGGGTTGACCGGGACTTGGAGAACCTATTCTCTCACATATTCATGAACATTCCTATTCCTTCGTGGAGGCATATTCTGAAAAGCATAAATTGGGGTGAAGAGAAAAAGATACCTAGAGTTACACTCTATCGCACGACATAAGAGTAATAAAAAAAGTGGAGTTTCCTTAACATCCTATAGCCTCTCATTCATAAATGTGGCGCACTTAACACTCATGAATAAGACTCTACTCGACGTGGCTTATGAGACATCTTAGGACTTCTCTAAACCTTGTGCTCTGATACCAAGTTTGTCACGACCCAAAGGTACCTCCTAGATGTGACTTGGCGTAAAAGACCCTAAAAAGCCCCATACAGGCCACTTAGCATACATTATATAAGATAATAGAGTTTAAAATATTTAAAAGACAATTTCAACATATAAATGTTTTGTAAAAGCAAAGCAGAAGACTAAACACTTGTCTCAATAGTGATCTAAACAATAGAATGAAATTGGGTATAACCCATACATCATGTCCAAAACTGAAAATAAGAAAGAAAATTGAAACAATGACAATTAGTCCTCAGAACATGAGGACGCACCAAAGCTCAAAATCTCTCAAGTCATCCTCTAGCCATGAAACTGAGAACCATGTCTGTCAGACCCAACATTTGGGGAAATTTAGGCAAGAGTAAGCGTTATTCAAAACACTGTACGGAGTATGATAGCCATGTATACAACATTTAAGTCATGCTAAAAAGGGACAATTTCCTAAGTATGCAATTATCAAGCTAAAACATGTATTTTGAGAGTTAGAAACCATAAGTCACAAAACCATGGTCAATGTCAGTGAACATCATCTTTGAACACACGTGAGATACTTCTTGAAGTAACCTTAGTTCATTATTATTGTGGGAATTATCCATAACCGACATAAGACGATGTGAGCAATAACATGATCCCCCGGTGTCTCTCACAACAAAAATGGTTTTCCTACCTGCCAAGGTAGAAACATGATTTTGAGCTAAAGTGGACCGACTAGCTAATGTCCATCTAGACCATCATCCTATTGGGTCATATAGGTAAGGGAAAAGGATATTGCTACTAGAAAACCCGACCTCAACACGAAAAGATCTTCAATGTCAATATCCTCTTGGTGTTAAGCATAAATACGACATAGTAGCTATTAATCTTATTCACCATAACTCATAAAGGAACGTGGGTGCTCTTCTATTTTAAGTTTGTGATGTTTGATGTAATCAAAGACATAACTTCCAAATCAAGTGTCAACGATCGCATGTAGTAATATATTTCAACCGAATGGGTTGGGGTCGAGTCCCAAGGGAGCGGTTGGTAGTTGAGAATCAAATAGAAAAGTAAAATTATGTTCTAATCAATCATAGCTATAAATATTAACGAATAAAAACATACTAAATATAAAGATGATATGAATGTCAATTATCAATTAGGGTTTGTATTCAACTAAAAAGCAAAAACAACAATAATAACAACGCGAAATAGGGAGATGGGATTCTTAGGATGTGATAGGAATACGGGATAAAATAAATAATCGGATAAATGCTATTAATAGTAAATTTCTGAGTATTTTTAACTAAGCTAAATTTTAGTGGGAGTAAATTTTCCGTCGAACAACTTACCCCGAATCAACTCGATTTCTCTCGAACACCGAGTTGCAGCAGTTAAGCACAATCTTCGCCTTAGCCCATTCACTCTCTCGAGCTGAATGTGTGGGAAAAGGCCTATGATTCACTCTCTCAAGTTGAACCCATGATGACCTAATAACCTCCGGCTATCAATTTAGTAGTCTTTGTTTTAAGACCTCTCTCTCGAGCAAGCCAAAAACACGAAGATGAAATCGTATTTACAGCTAAAATTCTATTAAGTTCAAACATAACTACTAAAGGAAATAACATTTAAACAATAAATAGACTATCAACGAGCAATACCCAACAGTAAATTTAACCCATATTTACAAAATCACACCCCAAGAATTGGGGTTTTAGCTAGACATGAAAAAGAGATAAAAATCGATACCAAAAAGAGTTTCCATCAAATGGGTACGATAAATAATGTCTTTAAACATGTCTAAGATAAAGATTATTTGATGCCCATTTCCAATTTCTTGGAGTTGAAAATCTTCAAAACCATCAAGCTCAAGAACAATGTCTCCCAAAAACTCTAAGAAATAAAACTGAAATATTCTCTAGAGTGGTTTCTGAAAATGTAAAATTTGATTTCTAGATGGATACTAAACTAACAATCAAACAAGAATTTATTGTGTTTGAAAATTTGTGCTGCGAAGGACCACTCAGCGCAATTAGTCGGGATTGCTGATGCACTAGGCGATCTGCCCTTTGGTCTGGTTCATCGCCTTTCAGCTCTTACATTCAGGATCTTTGCATTTTGAATCATTGGGCGATATGTTATTGCTTCGTGGATCTATTCGGCGACGCATCGACTGCTCCCTTTCATCGCAAACTTGATCTTTTCCTTCAAGGCTCAGCACACTGGAACTTTGGGCAAGGTTAAGGCCTTTGGGCAACTCGCCTAATGTATTAGGCGATCCTCAGGCCTTCATTTCTTTGTTCTTTCACCCGTCTTGTTCCTTTTTGTCTTGATAGCGTCCATGCTTTGTCTCTCAACTCAAATACCTGAAACTTAAGGAATTACATCAATTATTGAGACAAATTAGGCATTTGAGAAGACTAAATCTATCAAAATGAAACCCTAATTGAGTCTAAATTGTGGACTCATCAGTCAACTATTAGGTGCCCTAGCCCAAAGAAGTAAAGACGAGGCATAGCAAACGCTAAGGCGATGGAAGCAAGACTGAGTCCCTGTAGGGAAGGTGCCAAAGTCTTTTCGAGACATGCGCAGGATGATAACCTAATTGATTATTCTGAAGAAAGGGCCTATTATCTTCCAAAATTAGCCTTTCCTCCGCCTTATTCTTTTGAATCACCTCTTGTGCTTGAAGGAACATGGGTAATCACCTCTTGTCCTTAAATCGTGTGACATGGACAACCGCATCTTGTCATTCAATTAGAGAGCATGGGTAATCACTTATTGCCTCATCATTAGATTAGCTTCTTAGCAATGGTGCATTTTAGGTGAGAAATCCTTTCAACCCTAAGAACCCTTATCATGTGAGAAAACCTCATACAATTCATGCTTACATTTTTAATTGAGAAATCCTTTCAACAACACAACCATAACATCATCATTGTTACTTTACTCTAAAAGCATCCTTAAAACATTTACATAAACTTCATCAGAACATTCATACATTCATAATTCACTTTTCAAGGTTAAAACCCAAACTAAATCATTTACATCTTGAAAAAAAGGGTTAGAGGATTTCATCATAAATTCATGCTTGATTTCATAAAAATCTTCTTTCATAATGGAAGACCCACATTATATACTCATAACGTAGAAAAACATTAGGATTTCATTAGTTAATAGGGGAATCCTCCTAAAACCATAGTATTTAATCAATTTATTCATAAGAGATCATAATTCAATCATTTAAATCAATAATTAAGAGAACCCATAACATGGAACAAAACCCTAACTCAATTGGGGAAATTCTAACTTTTAAAGAAGGAGAATTTAGGAACTCCATAGAGGTAAGGTTTCCATGGATGAAAACTATCATACAATGATGCCAAAAGATTGAAAGCAATGGATGATTAGGAGGATTGATCTTTGATGAGTCCACAAATTAGACTCATTTAAGGCTATATTTTGATAAAATTAGTGTCCTTAAATGCATATTTTGTGTCAATATCTGATGAAAACCCTTAAGTTTCAGGTATTTGATGTTGGAGGCAAAGCATGGACACTACTTGCCATGAAGGAACAAGGAGGCTGAAAAGAAAAAAGAACTGAAGGCCTGAAGATCACCGAGCCCAGTTGCTGAGTTGCCAATCGGCCTAGAGATCACCTTTTGTTCCAGTGTGCTAAGCCCTGAAGGGAAAGATCAAGTTGGCGATGAAATAGAGCAGTCGTCATGTCGCCGACTAGTTCCGCAAAGCAGTACCATATCTCCCAACGACTCAAAATGCGAAGAGGCTAAAGGATAAAGCAAGAAGGCAATGAAATCGACCAAAAGGCAAATCACTGAGTGTATCGGTGATCCTGATTAACTGCACTGAGTGATCCGCTGCAGTACAAATTTTCAAACACTATAATTACTTGTTTTAATTGTTAACTTAGTATCAAGTGATAGAAAATTTTTAATTCAGACTTAGAATTTTTTTAGTTTCAAGTTTTAGAGGGTTTTGGAGACTTTGTTCTAAAACCTTGAAGATTCAAAGGGTTTCAACTTCAAGAAATTGGACATGGACCTCAAAGATTCTTCACTGTTGACATGTTTCAAGACATAATTATTCATACCCAGTTGATGGAAACTGATATTGGTATTGATTTTTACCTTTTTTACATGTCTAGCTAAAACCTCTATTCTTGGGGTGTGATTTTGTGAATATGGGTTAAATTATCTATTGGGTCTTACTTGTTGATAATTTATTTGTTGTTTAAATGTGATTTTGTTTAGTAGTTATGTATGAACTTAATGGGATTGTAGTTGCAAATACGATTTCATCTTAGTATTTTTGGCTTGCTCGAGAGAGAGGTAGTAAAACTAAGATTACTAAATTGATAATCAGTGGTATTGGGTCAACATGGGTTCATTTTGAGAGAGTGAATCCTAGTACTCTTCCCACACATTCAGCTCGAGAGAGTGAACGGGCTAAGGCAGAGGTTGTGCTTAATGTGGCGACTCAGTGTTCGAGAGAAACCGAGTTGATTCAGGGTAAGTTGATCAAGAGAGAATTTACCCCACTATAGTCTATCCTAGTAACAAATGTTCAACAATTTACCATTAAAAGCATGTACCCGATAGTTTAATTTATCCTGTATTCCTATCACATCCCAAGAATCTCATGATAAAGCAAATGATTGATTCTTATTCTAGATCTGTCCAGCTGCTCGAAAACCTCATGGGTCATACGTTGACTAATCTCTGCTCACAGAAAAATAGGGGATTGTCTAGTGATACTATGGCTAACCCCAAAAAAGAGGTTTGAGTGTTGACTTGCGTCGTGCCATGATGTTAACTAAGGCGTTGTTTGGGAGGCAACCCAAAACCCTTAAATGCTTTAGTTTTGTTTTGGTAAATAATGGTGTGTTGGTTATGCAAGTTTAAATGCGGAAAGTGTTTGGAGAATGCAGATTGGTGAGCAAATAGTCCAGTCGGCGTATCACCAAAGAGGTCGGTGTGCCCGACTTGATCCATTGTTTGGCTCAACACAATTTCAACTTAGAGCCTATAAAACTGGTCGAGCTAAAGAGCAGTTTGAGTCGCCGACTCACGATTAAGACCGTCGTCTTAACCCCCAAGAAAATGAAGGTCATAAAGAAATCAGCGGGGTAAGTGACCACTTGGCGCTTACTCGAGTGGATCGGCAAACTCAACTAACATCGCCAAATGGATGAGAACTGGACGGTTATATATTGCCAAAGGTTTTAAAGTTTCAAACTTTTCACTTTCCCTCGCTTTTAAACTTCACAAACTAACACCAAGTTAGTATTTTCAATATTCTTGCTTTCAATAAGTATTTTGGTTGTTGATTTGTGCTCAAAGCTAGGATTTCTTTGCCGCCTAGAATTTCAATCTTATTTTAATCGGCAACTAAGGTTGGTTTTCGAATCCTGAGTTTACTTTCAAAAATCATGTTCTCATTTGCAATGATAACATCGTATTGTCATGTGCCCACTCTCTGATAGGATTAGATTATTTAAATGCCAATTTTAAGTTAATAATCTTACCCGTATTGTTTTGATCATCAAATGCCTATCAATTTGTGCATTTAGATGAATGAAATTTTATGAGGTTGTGCTTGCGTGTTGTTGAGATCGGTTGGGTGAAGTCGAAGTAGCTCGTGTTTGCGCTAATTGACGTATATTGCTCAATGATAGAGCGGGTGACACCCTTCTTAAGGGTAATTGTCGTCAAATGGCCAAATTTAATAATATCGGAAGAAGTCTAAGTATTAGGGGTGATGGGTGCTATGGTTCTGAGCCTAATTTAACTATTGCACGCTTTGATTTTGTTTTTGTGGGTTGTAAGGTTGAGTTCGAGAAGGTAGATTGAATTTAGGCACGTTAGGCCGTTTAGCGAGCTGGGTCGAGCTTGCCGAACCACTCGGCGGTTTGCCAAATTACCCCTTATCACCTTAAATTTCATGCTATTTGTATTATTGGTTTCTGTAATTTTTGGTGAGAAGCCTTTGGTCACCGAAAGCAGTCGGCGACTCACCGATAGTATGCGTGATCGCCCTTTGTCTGCACCCTTGAAACCCTTGTTGTACTATAACATTCAACGGACAAACCTTTGACCGCTAAAAGTAATCAGAGATTCACCGAAAGGGCCTTCCTATAGCCGACTTGCTATAATTTTTTAGCCAATCCCTTCAACGATCCCAATCTAGCTCGTCAAAGAGGGTCGGCTGCAATTAATCTTATGTGCTTCAGTGTGATTATTATTTAACTTGTCTTTAATGTTTTGCAAATATGGTTCAGACTAATCTAACCACGTCACCCCAAAATAAAGCATGGGGAATTACTATAAACGACGGCGGGATCAGATCCTCCAAAGAAGAGAAGGCAAGAACTCCCACTGGGAGACAAAGGAAAAATAAATAACCATATAGCTAAGAAAGTAGCCGCTAACAATGGGTTTGAGTTGTCTGAACCTGAAGTCGAGCAGCCCTTTATTAACCGAAGGAATGAGCTCCGAGCTAGACCTCAATCCACATCCACCAGGGTTTCCTGAGCTGCCACTCCTCCGGCAACAGACTCCATGCCAGCTCGGGAACCTCCAGTGACCCCTACACTCCCTATCGCTCCTCCACCTAGACTGCTGAACAGATTGAAAGGTGATGGGGTACGAACTATCCTAGAAGAGAAGCTTTCATCTACAGAGGGCCTGGAGGGCAAGTACCCTGATGTTAGGGACACCATCCACTACCATGAGTTTGAGCAGTTCATTAGGCCCTGAGGCCCTTACATTCCCTCCTGGGTCTGGGATTTCTATATAGCTTATGAAGAGTTGGTGCCCAAAAGCAAGAAGAAGGCGAGCCCATTCAAACATGTAAAGACGGTCATGGTCAGCTGCAATGAAGTTGGGTGCGCCAGTAAATATATTAACACTGTTTTGAATTGATCACTGCACTCTGCACTTCCTTACGAAGGGTTGCCCATTGCTCAGTCCCTGGAAGACTTAAAGGGTTGGTTGGCTCCTCTGATTTCTAACACCACGCCGAGGCGGATGGATGTAGGGGCCCTATTGAGAAGAGGGACTTGAGCATTGTTGCTAGATTCTGGTTTGGCTTTATCAGAACAACTATAATGCCATCCCAGAACGAGTCCATTTTGCGCCATTCGAAAGAAACTTGCCTTGGTTCTATCATGTCTATGAGATGCATCGACCTGGGACTACTGACTTCATAGGAGATGGCCATGAGAGCCAAACAGAAACAGACTTCTCTGCCATTCCCGGTCCTGATCACTGAGTTGTGCCAGCATGCTGGAATACCCCTAGACACTGCGAGAGATATTGAGGTCACCCCTTGATCCTCCACTGCCATACGGCGTAATGAGGCCGAGTACACACGAGAGGAGGTGGGCAGAAGGAGATCAACTCCGACAAACATTTCTCCAGATGTTGATGTTGACTCGTTACTCCAACCTCTAGGCCTTCACATACACTCGCTCCTTCCTCTTCTTCACAGGCCCAGGTGTTTCCTCCTCCTCCTAGCCTTTCAAGATTACTCAGGACATGATCTTGAAGATGGAGAATGTGGCCCAATTAGCTGATATAAGGGCAACCCAACTTGAGAGTTCCATCCCTGGGATGATCGACAGAGCCATACTTTCTCCACTCACCCCGCTTCAGACTTATTTTGAGGAGTTGACTGTCAGAGTCTTAACTTGTGAGAGCAAACAAGGGGAGGCCTTTGAGGTGACGACCTTGAAAGCCGAAGTAGTAGATCTGAGGAAAGACGTAGACTATCTAAACTCTACGGACTTAAATTCTTTAATAGAGGCTGCCGATGATGAAGATGCCCCAGATACTTCAGCGATCCCTCCGGCTACTACCGGAAAAGCACAGTCATATGCAGAGACTGATGAGGAGCAGATAGCAGTACATGATGATGAGATGAGAGAGAGCCGAGAGGAGAGCATATTTAGAGATTTTCCATATCTTGTGACGGTTGTGCAGTCGGTGATCCAGACATCGCTAACTGAGACGTCCACAACAGCTCCTAGTTGATCTGACACTGTTATTCCCTCTGAGGTGACTACGGGCATTGATGCCCAAATCTTTAGTACTATTTCGAGCACTAATGCCCAAGTACAGATTGTTGCACTGGCACTGAGGACTAGACAGACGGAGAGACTACATAGATAGGATACTTTCTTTACCTCCCTCTCTGTCTTACTTTTGCTCACTTTTTGGATACTTTAATTCATTTGCATTTGAGGACACATGATTTTTGATCTGTGCATATTTGTTTTGTTATTTTTGGGTTGAAATCTATAATTATGCTATACATTGCTTTTAGTGGATGTTTGAGCTTATTGCTCCTTCGTTTTTTAGTGCAAATGATTTTTACCCTTCCAAAATTTTCACCACCTCTTGTATGTACTTGAATGTGGTTGTTCCTTGGCTAATTTGAGTCTCGGTTTCGATCAATACTGATGCCTTGAATAGTGCTTATAATTGAACGAACATGAATGTACGACTACGATGAGACCAAATGAAGTTACATAGACAATATGTGAACTCTTTGCATCTCGTTGTGATTAGCCATGCATCAAATTGATTCTCTTACGAAGAACGTTGCACATTAGCAAAAGTGTGGAGTCTTGTTTGACTTTAGTGTCGATACCTTGTGTGATGAGTTACTGTGAACCATTCATGATAAAACCTTGAATTTGCCCCATTGGTCCAGGTGACTAAGTAAAGCTATCTCTTGATATAATCTTAGGCAACTTTGAAGAATGTGAGCCAATTTGACATATACCTCTTTTGTGGCCTACCTCGTGAGTGTGTTAACCTCTTTTGAACACCATTTGAGCATTACCTTTCGTTTGATGAAACTTGATGAAAACAAAACCGTTCTTGAGCCACTACCTATATTCCTGATTTGTGGTTGATTGAATAGCCAACTTAGGCCAAAGGGACTGTTGAAAATATAAGGGCAAGTCATGAAGTGCAAGAAAAGTCTCTTTTAACCCATGGTGTTGAAAAAATTGGAACCCCTCTATACAAAAAAAAGAGAAGAGAAAAAGAGAAGAAAAGAATGAAAAAGAAAAGTCATGGAATAAAGAACAAAAGAAATGGGGTTCCCGAACAATCCATGGAAATTGAATAATAGGATGACTTATGAGCACTAAAGAAAATGATGAAGGAAGAGGAAAGGAAGTATTGTGAGCACCACATTTCTTGAGGATGAAAGTCACTGAGGCTAAATGACTATACATTTGCACTCAATCCGATGACAAGCCTTGCAAATACCTTTTTGATCTTGAGTGAGCTAAAGAAAATATTGATTTGAAAATATGGGCAAACCTATGGGTGAAAACATGCATGGTGTTCTTCTTTTTGAGTGTGAGCATTGCATTTGATTTCGAAGCTTTAAATGATAAAACCTTTGTGTGTGAATATGAAATCATCCTTTGTGTGAGGGCATTCGAATACTTTTCTTGAGCTTGAGCTTGCATTTGAATAAATTATTGCGAGCTTGAGAATCTTTTGTAATAGTGTGTCATAATGTTAATCTTTGGGTACACAATTGATCCTTGCATGAGTAAATTGAGTCTTGTTGTATACATTGATGATCGAGTCTTGTGTAGCACTGCTTGATACATCCTTTTTGAACTGTTGAACTTGAGTTTTACTTGAAGACAAGCAAAAGTTTAAGTTTGGGGTGTTGATGAGTCCACAAATTGGATTCATTTAGGGCTATATTTTGATAGAATTAGTGTACTCAAATGCATATTTTGTCTCAATATCTGATGAAAACCCTTAAGTTTCAGGTATTTGAAGTTTGAGGCAAAGCATGGACACTACTTGGCAAGAAGGAACAAGGCAGCTGAAAAGAAAAACGAAATGAAGGCCTGAAGATCGCCGAGCTCAGTTGGCAAGTCGCCAATCAGCCTGGAGATCGCCTTTTGTTCCAGTGTCCTGAGTGCCGAAGGGAAAGATCAAGTTGGGGATGAAATGGAGCAGTTGGCATGTCGCCGAGTAGTTCCGCGAAGCAGTACCATAACGTCCAACAATTCAAAGTGCAAAGAGGCTGAAGGATAAAACAAGAAAGAGATGAAATCGACCAAAAGGCGGATCGCCGAGACCCGACTAACTGCGCCAAGTGATCCGCTGTAGCACAAATTTTCAAACACTATAAATACTTGTTTTAATTGTTAACTTAGTATCAAGTGATAGACAATTTATAATTCAGACATATAATTTTTTCAGTTTCAAGTTTTAGAGGGTTTTGGAGACTTTGTTCTAAAACTTTGAAGATTCAAAGGGTTTCAACTTCAAGAAATTAGATGTGGGTCTCGAAGATTTTTCATTCTTGACGTGTTTTAAGACTTAATTCTTCATACCCAGTTGATGGAAACTGATATTGGTATTGATTTTTACCCTTTTTACATGTCTAGCTAAAACCCCAATTCTTGGGGTGAGATTTTGTGAATATGGGTCAAATTATCTATTGGGTCTTGCTTGTTGATGGTGTATTTGTTGTTTAAATGTGATTTCGTTTAGTATTTTTGTATGAACTTAATGGGATTGTAGTTGCAAATACGATTTTATCTTAGTGTTTTTGGCTTTCTTGTGAAAGAGGTCGTAAAACTAAGACTACTAAATTGATAGCCGGTGGTATTGGGTCGACATGGATTCAGCTCGAGGGAGTGAATTCTACTCATTTTCCTACACATTCAGCTCAAGAGAGTGAATGGGCTAAGACGGAGGTTGTGCTTAATGCGGCAACTAGGTGTTCGAGAGAAATCGAGTTGATTCGGGGTAAGTTGCTCGAGAGAGAATTTACCCCACTATAGTTTGGCCTAGTCACAAATGGTCAACAATTTACCATCAAAAGAATGTACCCGATAGTTTTGTTTATCCCGTATTCCTATCACATCCCAAGAATCCCGTCTCTCTATCTAGTTCTTTATATTTTTACTATTTTTGTTATTAGCATAATACAAACCCCCATTGATAATTGACACTTGCGTCACCCCTTAAATTTAATATGTTTATCTTCAATAATGTTTATAGGTATGACTAATTAGAACTAGATTTTATTTTTCTATTAATTTTCAAAACCACTCTGTGTGGGAACGTTCACAACCCTTGGTTGGGTTATATTACTACACGCGATCGTAATGCACTTGAACCGAAATAGTCTCAGTTGATTACGTCCTCAAACATCAATCTTGAAACCCTAGCTTGCTTCTTAAATTTCTATAGAGAAATATTTTGAGAGGAAGAGCTTGATCAACATAAGGGTTATTCAATATAAGACATAATCCATAATCATATGAAATACTTCATGAATCATAAACTATAAGCATAAGAGACAATATCATAATAATAAGCGGAGTCTCCAACATAAGCATCATATAAGCATTATTCAACTCCTAGTCATTCATATCATAAAGGACTATTCTCAAGTAACCTCAAAGCACACTTGTGCAATGCATGAATAACATCCCATAATACCATCCATGCTAGGTATCCCTTTTTGGTCATCTTAATCATAGTCTATATGCATAGACAAGATCTAGGCTTTCACATTATAAGAGCACTTTACTTCTAAGTAACCTCAAAACACACTTGTGCAATGCATATAAGGCATCCCATAATACCACTCACACTAAGTAAAACCTTGAAGTCACCTTATTCATACTAACCATTAATTTGGTCTCATTCTTAGGTTACTTCATAACCAAGGTAATCTCACATTTAGTAAATTATAACATAACAAGAAAGGCAACTATAGCACAATCATATCTAAGCATACATCATATAAGAGAAACAATTTATGAGTCACCTTAAGGCTAACTTGTTCCATGCATGAACAAGACCCCATAATCCTAACCATGCTAAGCTAGATAATTTAGGCTCATCATTCATGTTTCCCATCTCTTAACATCATAAAGACAAGGGAGGCCACCACTAGTCATGCATGTATTGGAGGGCCCTATAAAGCTACAATCCAAACTATTCATGCTCATGTACATAAATGTAAGGGGAGTTATCTCAAGCCATACATGTTTAATTCATCATGAAGGACAAGAGGAGTCAACAAAAGCCACACATATCATGGAATCATAAATACAAGGGTAATCACCTCTATTCATACATACTAATGAATCACAAAGACAAGGGGAATCACCTCTAGTCATAAATAAAAATTAATTATAGGTATTTGCCTCCATGTTCATTAATAATGGAATATAGGTATTCGCCTCCATAATAATTTTAATGTGTAATATAGGTATTCTCCTCCACATCATCACATAAATATCATAGGTAATTTCCTTCATGATCAACCCAAAGTCTAATAAGTAATCACCGCTTGCCTTGGGAGTCACATATATATAAAGGTTTATCAGCTCACACTCCCCATGCTTAACTAATTAGTAATAAGGGAACTCACTTAACATTCCCATCATGTAATGGTCTTTTAGGTAAATCACCACAAGACTCATTACATCTCATAGTCCTAGGACTTAGATTAATTTTAGGTGAGAATAGACTTTCAACCTAGAATCATTTTATGTGAGAGAACCTTTCATGTCATATCATATTCATGCATAATACCTTATCTTGAATTCAACATTAGACATAGATATCATCATGACTTAAGTGATTCTATCACTTCATACATTCAAGCATTCATAAGGTAGATTAGGTAGGCAAAGGTCTTCTACCGTGGCTCTATCCATTAAGCTTTCATTCTCATATAGACTTTATTCTCA
Source organism: Solanum boliviense (assembly GCA_029582625.1). Classification (NCBI taxonomy): domain Eukaryota; kingdom Viridiplantae; phylum Streptophyta; class Magnoliopsida; order Solanales; family Solanaceae; genus Solanum; species Solanum boliviense. The sequence continues at coordinate 51,554 of JAJOOJ010003604.1, read as the reverse complement.
AAGCCTTAACATACCTAGTTCATAAAATTGGGTTTACTCTCAAAACCCTAATGACCAACATTTATGACTACAAGAATTACACTCATAGATTTACTTCTTACAATCATCATTCATACCTAGATTTCAAGGTATTCTATTCAAATTTTTCATTATTAGGTAATTCTAGTCATAATTCATCATAAAGGTTCAACTTCAACCTTACTATTCAAGACCCATCATGTTCACAATATTCTAATTCAATTCATGTCTATATGTTTTTGTTCTTAATCAATTACTACTCATAGCATTAATTCTAGAAGATCATCTATTAATCACCAAGTTCACCTTTCATGGCATAAACCCACATAATACCAAATTCATCAATTAGGCTAGGGCTAATCATGTAAATCACATAAATTCATAATAATATCATAATTCAATACTAAATCAATCATAATTAAGTATCATCCACTTGATTGGAATCAAACACCTCACCTTTGGTAGACTTTGGCCAGATTGTAGGACCCCATCCACAAACCCCCACCTACGGAGCGTGGGTGGGTCTACATACCGTACTGCACTTTGTAGTTACTGGTATGCAGCCCCTCAAATGGATCCATGACCCACTAACTCTTCCCAAGGGGTGTGGGACAACCTATGGGGAGTGAGTCCCAACCGCAGGTGGCCCTTTTTGGGCAGATTTAAGGGCTTCTTTGGGGTTCTCCTAAAGGACCCCTTTGGTTGTTCCTTGAGGAGTCAGACCTTAATGTTTAAACCCTAAACCCCTCATTCTAAATTCAGGAAGTCAATTTACTACCATATCATTCACATAAAACTCAAAAACCCTAACACAAGGCCTTAGAACTCTCTAGTTTAGCTTACTAGTTTTTGAGGTATTATAGTTTTGAACCTCAAGAGACAAATTAGTGCATGCATTGTTCCATAAAATCTATGCAATTTTTTTAAGGATTCTTTGAGAGTAATGTACCAATGATGATGTTGGGTTGTGAAAGGCTATTATCATCAACACAGAAAAGCATGATGTGAAAGGTTTTTCGACATAGAAAAGGATTCTTAGGTTGAAAGGTTTTCTCACCTAATTGAATCAAGATTGGTTTGGTTATCCAAGGGAACCTTTCCATAAATAATGAAGTCAAGTAAGAAATGACTATTCCATGGGATTTATGCTTAGCACCGAGTGAATATTGATGATGAGATCCAAGCTCTCCCGTTAGTAGAGGCTGGATTTCTTGAAGCAATCTCATGAGATGGAAGCTCCCCCATTAATAGAGGTCGGGTTTCTAGTAGCAATCTAATTATTCCTTAACTATGTTCCCCATAGGTTAATTAGCTAGTGTATCTACTTAAGCTAGAAGTTCATGATTCTACCTTGGCCAGTAAGACAACCCTTTTTGGTGTGGGTGACACCAGGGGATCATGTTATAGCTCACATGGTCTCTATGTCGTTTAAGGATAATTCTCCAAAAGTAATAATGAAATAAGGTTACTTCAAGAAGTATCGCGTATGAGTTGAAAGGTTTTAAAGATGAAGTTAGCTTGCATTGACCATGATGTTATGACTTATGTTTTCTAACTCTTTTATATCATGTTTTAGCTAGCCAATTGCATGTCATGAAATGAAATGTCCTATTAAGCATGATTTAAATGTTTTTATGCATGGCTATCATACTTGGTACATTGTTTTGTACTAACACATACTCTTGCCTACATTTTCCCAAAAGTAAGGTCTGGTAGTCAGGGTACTCAGTTTCATTGCTAGAGGTTGCTTTGAGATATTTCCAAGCTTTGGTGAGTCATCATGCTTTGAGGACAGAGTTATATTATCCCACTTTCTTTCTTGAATTTTCACTTTTGAACATGATATATGGGCTAGGCCCAATTTCATTCTATTGTACTATATAGCTATGATTAGACAAGTGTACTAGACTTCCACTTTGCTTTTATAAAATATTTTTGACTTAGAATATTGTTTTATTCTTATTGTTCTATTTTTTATGTTATGAGAGCTAAGTGGCTTGCATGGAGTCCTTCGGGCTTCTATACGCCATGTTATATCTAAGGGGTACACATAGATCGTGACAAACTTGGTATCAGAGCTCAACATTTATAATGGTCCTAGGATGTCTCATAAGACACATGTAGTAGAGTCGTGTTAATGAGTGTGAAGCTCGCCAGATTTATGAATGTGAGGCTAAAAGATAATTAGAAAACTCCACTTATTTAATTACTCTTATGTCGTGCGATAGAGTTTAACTCTATAAGGTCTCTCTCCTAATACTTATCCAATGTTCTCTAGGATATGGAAGATCTTATACTAGAAGGAATGTTAGGGAGAATGTGGAACAAGAAGCTCATCCCCAAGCTCCTCAAGCTCCGATTGATCCTTTGGCCAATCAAGTATCCAATGTGGAGATTAGGGTTGCTTTTCAAGTATTGGCTCAAGCCATGACGGCCCAAGCCAATAGGGAGGTAGTGGTTCCCATGAACCATATATGGGTATGGCGGCTTCAAGAGTTAGGGACTTCACGGGATGAATCCTCTGAAGTTTCATGGTTTTAAAGTGGAGGAATATCCTCAAGAGTTTATCGATGAGTTTTATAAAGTATTGATGATCATGGGAGTTACGCTGGAGGAAAAGGCGGAGTTGGTCGCTCACCAACTAAAAGGTGTGGCTCAAATAAGGTATAACCAATGGAAGGAAGGGAGACCGGAAGATGTGGGTCTTTCTGATTGGGATAAGTTTAAGGTTGCATTTCTTGATATGTTCTTTCCCCTTGAGATGAGGCAAACGAAGGTGCTTGAGTTCATTAACATTTAACAAGGAAGTATGAGTGTAAAGGTATATGCTCTAAAGTTCAATCAATTCTCTAAGTATGCTCCATCAATGGTTGCCGATTCAAGGGCTAAGATGAGTAAGTTTGTTTCGGGTGTGTCCGAAATGGTTTTTAAAGAGTGCCGAACCACTATGCTCATTAGTGACATGGACATTTCTCCTCTCATGGTGCATTCACAACAAATGGAGGACGAGAAACTCAAGGAAAAGTCTAGAGAGGTAAAAAGGGCTAAGACCGGAGATGGAAATTTCTCTAATGCAAGGTTCGATGAACAAAGTCATCCTAGATTCTGATGAAGGTTTTTCCATCAAGGTTTCTCCAATGCTCCTCCTAAGTTAAACCAAGATAGAGTGTCTAACCCTAAGCCTCAAGGAGGTAATGGTAATGGATCTTCATTGCCTAGGTCTAATATTAGTAAGTGTGGAAAAAAGTACGAGGGTAAGAGCCTGGCCGGGTATGGTTGCTTTGGTTGTGGTAGGAGTGGTCACAAAATGAGGGATTACCCAATGCTTATGGCTAAAAGAAGAGAGGGAAAGCAAGCTACTACTAGTGGTGCGGGTCCCAATGCTCCTAAGAAAAATCATTTTTATGCCCTTCAGACTCAAAGTGAACATGAGAGCTCTCCCGATGTGGTCACTAGTATGTTGAAAGTTTTCCAACTTGATTTCTATGCTTCACTTGATGCCGGTGCTACCTTGTCTTTTGTGACACTATATGTGGCTATGAGGTAGGATGTTCTTTCGAATGTGTTGTGAGAACCTTTTTCGGTCTCTACTCCCTTTGGTGATTCTATTGTGGACAAGAGGGTCTATAGAAAGTGTCATGTTTCCTTGTCCCATAAAGTTACTCTTGTTGACTTGGTAGAGCTTGATATGTTAGATTTTGATGTTATCTTGGGTATGGATTGGCTGCACTCATGTTATTGTTCTATTGATTATTGAACCCGTGTAGTCAAGTCTAAATTCCTGAATGAGCCTATCCTAGAGTGGAAGGGGGGAAATTCAATGCCTAAGGGTCAGTTTGTTTCTTATCTGAAAGCTAGAAAGTTGATTTCTGAGGGTTGCTTTTACCATCTAGTTATGGTGAATGATGTAAATTCTGAAACCCCTTCCCTCGAGTCGGTTCCCATTGATAATGAGTTTTCGGAAGTGTTCCTAAATGACTTACCCGGTATTCCTCCCGAGCGAGAAATAAACTTTGGTATTGACCTTCTCCCAGATATGCAACCTATATCTATTCCTTATTATCGTATGGCTCCAGAGTAACTTAAGGTGTTGAAAGAACAATTGAAAGATTTGTGGATAAGGTTTTCATCCGACTGAGTATCTTTCAATGGTGTGCTCCAGTTTTGTTTATGATAAATAAATATTGTTCCCTTCGTATGTGTATGGACTATCGACAGTTAAACAATGTGACTATTAAGAATAAGTATCATTTCCCAATGATAGTTGATTTATTTGACCAACTTCAAGGAGCAAGTTATTTCCCTAAGATTGATCTTTAATCGGGTTATCACCAATTTAGGGTGAAAGATGATGACATTTCGAAGATGACTTTTCAAATTCGGTATGGTCATTATGAGTTTTTTATAATGTCGTTTGGGTTGACTAATGCTCTGGCAGTATTTATGGATTTGATTAATAGGGTATTTAGACAATACCTTGACATGTTTGTGAATGTGTTCATTGAAGGTATTTGGATCTACTCAAGGAGTGAAAATGAGCATGTTGATCATTTGAGGATCGTGTTGCAAATTCTTAAGGACCAAAATCTTTTTGCAAAGTTTAGTCAATGTGAATTTTGGTTAAGGTCGGTAGGTTTTCTTGTGTCACATTGTCTTGAGTAAGCGTATTGAAATAGATCCTACGAAGATGGATGTTGTCAAGAGTTTGCCTAGACCTCTAACTTCTTCGAATATTAAAAGTTTCTTGGATTAACCGGCTACTATAGAAGGTTTATTAAGGGATTCTCTTCAATTTCCTCTCATTTAACAGCTTTGACTTAAAAGAAGGCTAAGTTCATAGGGTCCAAAGCGTGTGAAAAGAGTTTCCAAGAGTTGAAGAATAGACTTACTTTCACTTTGGTGTTCACCTTACCGAAAGGGACGGATTGTTTCGTTGTGTATTGTGATGCGTCGAGAATTTGGCTAGGTGTGTGCTTGTGAAAAATGGGAAAGTTATTTCCTATGCCTCAAGGCAATAAAATATCCATGAGAAGAATTATCCTACTCACGGCCGTGAATTAGCGGTTGTCATTTTTTCCTTAAAAATTTAGAGACACTATTTTTATGGAATACATATAGATGTGTTTACCGACCACAAAAGTTTGCAATATGTGTTTAATCATAAAGATTTGAATCTTCACCAAAGAAGCTGGCTGGAGTTATTCAAAGATTATGACTTGAGTGTTCTTTATCACCAAGTTAAAGCTAATGTGGTGGTGGATGCTCTTAGTCGGCTATCTATGGGTAGTTGATGAGTCCACAAATTGGACACATTTAGGGTTTTTTTTTTATAGAAATAGTTTCCTCAAATGCTTATTTTGTCTCAATATCTGATGAAAACTCTTAAGATTTAGGTATTTGAAGTTTTAGTGGAAACATGGACACTTAGGCACAAAAAGGAACAAAAAGGCTGAAAAGAACGAAGAAATTGAAGCTTGCGCATCACCAAGCACGCTTGGCGATTCGCCAAAGGGATGCACTCCGCCCTTTGTTCCAGTACGCGAAGCCTTGAAGGAGCAGGATCAAAAAGGCAATAAAAGGAGCAGTCGGCATTTCACCGAATAATTCTGCAAAGCAGTACAAGGTCACCCAATGACACAGAGCATGACGATGTTGAATCCTAGTGCAAGACGGCGACGAACTACACCAAAGGGTGAATCGCCAAGTTAATCGGTGATTCCAACTAACCTCGCCGAAAGATTTGCCAGCACTATTTTTTGGAGTCTATAAATACTAAACTTGTTATTAATTTTTAGAGAGTCGAATATTTATTTTAATTTTCACAATAGAATAGTACTTTTTTGGGATATTTTCTCTCAAGTTTGGAGAGGGTTTTTGGGAGACTTGAAGAAAGAAGGATTTCATCTTCCCTGAGTTAGAAGTGGGTCTTCTCCATTCTTCTTCCTTTACTTAAATCAAGGTTTAATTCCTTGTACCCATTTGATTTTAGTATCATTTTAGGTGTATTTTGTTATTTCTTGATGTGTGGCTAAAAACCCCATTCTTGGGGTGTGATTTAGAAAATATGTGTTGATATTGCTGTTGGGTCTTGCTTGCTGATAGGATAGATGTATTTTAATGGTGATTTCATCTAGTGGTTGTGGTTTAATTTAATGGGTTTGTAGTTGCAAATACAAAACCACCCAAGTGTTTTTGGCTTGCCCGAGAGGGAGGTCGCGAAACCAAGACCGCTAGACTGATGGCCTAAGGAGTGGGTCGACATGAGGTTCAGCCCCAGAGGATGGGCTCTAGTACCATATCCTAACACTCAGCTCGAGAGAGTGAGTGGGGTAAGGCGTAGGCTGGCCTTCATGCGGCCAATGGGTGTCCGAGAGGAACGCATTTGAGACGGGGTAAGTTGCCTCAGAGGGAACTTATTTCCATATAAAGCTTAGCTTAGTCACTATTATCTTGCAAATTTCCTATCGAAAGCATGTACCCAACAATTTATCTCAATTTTTATTACGGTCACACCCCAAGAACTTGTCCCCATACTTGATTTTCTTGTTGTTTTTGTTGTTTTTAACTACTTGTGACAAAAACCCCATTTGATATTTGACACATTTGTGTCACCCCTTTTAATTTACAATGTTTTTAATCGTTAATGTCTTTAGCTATGACTAGTTTGAACTTAATTTTATTTTTCTACTAATTCTCAAAACCACTCCCTTGGGACACTACCCCAACCTTTAGTTGGGTTACTATATTATCAATGATCGTAGACACTCGTACCGTAGGTTAGTGTCGTTGGTCACGATAAGCATCAAAATGGCATCGCTGCCGGGTAGTGGTGTTATATGAAAATTTTTAGATGAGTAGAATTTTTGTTCTTTTGAGTTGTAGTCTGCTTACCTAATTCTTAGTTTTGTAGTTTGTTTGTGTGTTGGAAACAGGATAATGAGTATACATGACGGGGATGGTGAACCAATGGAGCACCTCCAATAGAAGTAATGAGATTCGGGGATCACATCTTGAACTTCAAGCATCTAGAAGGATAACCTTTCCATGAGTCGTGGTGGAGGTTTAAAACACTATTGATACAATGCTCAACTCATGAAATCCCTGATTTAGTTCTACTGGAATGCTTTTATAGGAGTCTGAATCCCGGAACAGAGGGTTAATCGACCGACTTGGGAAGTGAATAATAGGATGACTCATGAGCACTAAAGAAAATGGTGAAGGAAGAGGAAAGGAAGTGTTGTGAGCACCACATTTCGTGAGGTTGAAAGTCACCGAGCCTAAATGGCCATACCTTTGCACTCAACCCCATTACAAGCCTTGAAAAACCTTTTTTGATCTTGAGTGAGCTGGAACAAATGTCGATTGGAAAATACGAGCAAACCTATGGGTAAAATTATGCATTGTGTTCCTCTTTTTGAGTGTGAGCGTTGCATTTGATTCCAAAACTTTAAATTGTGAACCATTGTGTGAATACAAAATCTTTCTTTGTGTGAGGGCATTTGAACACTTGTGTTGAGCTTGAACTTTCATTCTAAAGAAGTATTGTGAGCACGAGATTCTTTGATAATGGTGAGTCACAACTTGAATGTTTGAGTGCACAATTGATCTTTGCATGATTAAAGTGAGACTTGTGTGCATTCATGATTGATTCTTGTGTAGCACTGTTTGAGACACCCTTTTTGAACAACTTAACAGAGTTTGCTTGAGGACAGACAAAAGTTTAAGTTGGGGGTGTTGATGAGTCCACAATTGGGACTCATTTTGGGCTATATTTTGATAGAATTTGTGTCCTCAAATGCATATTTTGTCTCTATACCTGATGAAAATTCTTAAGTTTCAGGTATTTGAGTTCAGAGACAAAGCATGGACGCTATAGAGTAAAAAGGAACAAATTGGTTGAGAGAAGGAAAAAATACAGCCTGACGATTGCCTAATCAATTAGGCTTGTCACCGAAAGGCCTACTACCTCGCCTAATGTTCTAGTGTGCTTAGCCTTGAAGAAAAAAGGTCAAATCTGTGAGGAAAGGGAGCAGTTGGCGAATCGCCGAGCAGTTTCGCGAAGTATTATCATATCACCCAATGATTCAGAACGCAAAGATGGTGCAGGCAAATGCTAAAAGGTGAGGTACCAGACCAAAGGGTGGATCGCTGAGTAGTTCGGTTATCCCGACTAACTGCATCGAGTGGATCCTTCGTAGCACACTTTTTGACAGCTATAAATACCCGCTTAAATTTGTAGCTTAGTATCAAGCTATTGGAGTACTAAGTTTTAGAATATAACAGTTTTTACATTTTTGGAGACATTGCTTGACCCTTGAAGATTCAAAGGGTTTCAACTCCAAGAAATTTGAAGTGGGTCTTCAAGAATCTTCATCCTTGACGTGTTTGAAGACTTTATTTATCATACCCATTTGATGGTAACACCTTTTGGTATTGATTTTTTATCTCTTATTCATGTCTAGCGAAAACCCCAAATCTTGGGGTGTGATTTTGTGAATATGGGTTAGATTATCTGTTGGGTCTTGCTTATTGACGGTTTATTTGTTGTTTAAATGTGATTTCATGTAATAGTTGTGTATGAACTTAATTGAGTTGTAGTTGCAAATACGATTTCATCTTAGTGTTTTTGGCTTACTCAAGAGAGATGTCGTAAAACTAAGACTACTAAATTGATAGCCGGTGGTATTGGGTCGACATAGGTTCAGCTCGAGAGAGTGAATCCCAATCCTTCTACAACACATTCAGCTCGAGAAAGTGAATGGGCTAAGGCGGAGGTTATGGTTAAAGTGGCAACTCGGTGTTCGAGAGAAACTGAGTTGATTCGGGGTAAGTTTCTCAAGAGAGAATTTACCCCTATTATATTCTAGCCTAGTCACAAATGTTCAATAAGTTACTATCAAAAGTATGTACCCGACAATCTAGTCTATCCCGTATTCCTATCACATCCCAAAAATCCCATCTCTCTTCTCGTTTTCTTATAGTTTTACTATTTTTTAGTTGTTACTTGACTACAAACACCCATAGATAATTGACGCTTGCGTCACCCCTTTTAGATTTTGTATGTTTATACTTGATAATGTTTTTCGCTACGGTTATCTTTAGCATTTTTTGCGCTTAACCATTAATTTTTAGGAACTCCTCCCTTGGGACTCTACCCCAACCCATTCAGTTGGGTTATATTACTATTGTGCGATCGTAGATACTCGAATTGGAAGTTGCGTCTTCATTATCCAAACATCACTTCCCAAGTATCTCCATCTACGGACTAACTCCTCCACAAAACCTTAATTGAAGCCACTTCTTTGTTTCTTAACCTTTGAACCAGCTGTTTAAGAATTTCAAGTAGTACCTCTTCATTAGTGAGACTATCCTTCAAAGCCACACTTTCGAAAGGTACAATAGATGTTGGGTGACCTACACACTTCTTCAACAACGAAATGTGAAAGACCGGATGCACTGTCGCTAGTTCTGCTGGAAACTCTAACTCATAAGCCACTTTACCAACTCTTTTCAAGATCTCGTAAAGGCTTACATATCTAGGACTCAACTTCCCTTTCTTTCCAAATCTCAGCACTCCTTTCATAGGTGACACTTTCAGGAAGACCCAATCATCAACTTGGAACTCCAAGTCCTTTCTCGTTACATCTGCATAGGATTTCTGGCGGCTCTGGGCTATCTTAATTTTATTTCTAATGAGCTGAACTTTTTCGATGGCCTCACAAACTGAAGCTTGTCCTATTAAAGCTGCTTCACCTACTTCAAACAAACATACTGGAGATCTACACCTACGCCCATAAAATGCCTCATAAGGAGCCATCTAAATATTGAAATGGTAGCTATTATTGTAGGTGAATTCAACAAGAGGAAGGTGATCACATAAGCTCTCACTATGTACTCTATGGTCTGAATTATACGCGCTGCCTGACAATCAGTCTATGGATGAAATGTTGTGCTAAGATTAACCTGAGTACCAAGACCTTTTTGAAATGACCTACAGAAATGAGAGATAAACTGAGAAAGGTGGTGGATCTCAATTTTCTAAACCTACTTGCACCACTTGTGGCAAGAGACACTATGGGAAGTTCCTAGCCGTTACTAGTGGGTGTTATGGTTGTGGGAAAAAATGAGCACAAGGTGAAAGATTGTCCTACTCTTACGAATAGAGGAAGGGAGGCCAAGAAAGCTTCTCTTAGTGGCCCGGATCTTGATGCTCCAAAGAGGAACCGTTTCTATGCTCTCCAAGCAAACAATGGCAGAGGAGCTAATCCGGATGAAAGCACCGGTAAGTTATAGTTCGTTTTGTTGTGATGAGGTTCCTATGTTGTTTTTCATGTAAGCCGTAGTTGGGTTTTCTCCTATGTTGGGAGATGGTATGTTGAATAGTACGTTGTGGTGAGTTTTGACATCCTTATCTCCTTCCTCCTATTCCTATTCAAGCTTGAGACCAATAGTTCCTTGTAGCTTGTTTCATGTTTTGTAGTGTTTTGTGAAACCGAGTTTCCATATGTTCTGCATGTTTTGATGAAATTTATGTGCATATGAGAAATTGAGCTTTCATGATTTTATTCCTCATGTTGATATGCATTTATGATGGGTTGCCTAAATGCTTCATGAGTTGACTTGCCGTACATGCTTAAATCTGTTCTTGAAAATAATTGTATAAAGTGCCTTATAATGTGGTAATGAGCATGATATGATGCGGAGAAGGAAGTTCCTCCAATGAAATGATAAATGCTAATATTTTGTGCATAATGAGTTTGTAGATGTAGTTCCTACTTTCTTGTATTACATTGAGCTTATTGATGTGGAGTTGATGTTTCCTCCTACGGTATATGCATTATATTGATATGTCTTGATTGTTGGGCTGCTAGTCTTGAGTCGTTACCACTTTATTTGTTTGATGTGTCATTCGAGGACGAATGTTCCTAAGTGGGGGATAATGTAACGACCCGTAAATTGGTAGGATGAACTTGAGCCTAATAGGGAGGGTAAATGTCAAGGTACGTGTTAGACTCCATAGTTGAAGGGCCTTGACCACGGTCCGTAGCAGTGGCCGTGAAGGTCACTTGGTGGCATGGCAAGCAAGGCAGCTTGGCCAAACTACTGCCCAAGTTCCACGGACCACTTCATGGCCACTGGTCTTGACCACGACCCGTAGAAGTAGAAGTGAAGGTTACTTGGCCTGGTGGAGGCTTGGCCATAAAATGGAGCTAGTGCCTAGAGAACCAACAACACGATCACCGGCTGCGGTCCTCCTTCACGGACCGTCAAAGTGCCCTTGTTCCCTGACGTTAAGGGTTTTTATGTAATTTTGTTTTGATGTTTTAATATGTGGGGTTGGTTTTAAATGGTTTATATCATAAATATAAATATTTTTAAGTCTTATAACACTTCATTTATTCCTTATTTCTCCAAGACCCAAATCATAGCACCCAAAGTTCTTCTCTTCCAAACTCAAGGAAGAAGAAGAAGTGGGAGCTAGGGTTTGGATTCAGAGGTTTATTCATTAAATTTCATGGCGAAATCTTAGATATAGGTATTGTGATACTTTATGTCAGGTTAGTCTTCACCCTAGAGTCAATTTCAAAGAAGTTTTCGAAGCTTTCCAAATACATGTAAACCAAGGGTTTTACTCAATCTCATGGGTTCTTTTCCAAATGATTTCAAATGGTTTCTAATGCCATATATTGATTGTATTTGTGTTTAATTGATGATTTATGGTGAAAATACTCCATGAACCCATGATTTCTCCAAATTCCTAAATTGTGCTTTTATGAAGTGGGTTTGATGATTATGAAAGCTTATGATTGAAATATGCCTTAATTGCTTTAGGTTTTTGGATTGTATCATTATATATGTATTAATGATGGTGAATTGTTGGTGTATTGATGACTTGTAATCATGGCCTTGAAAGGGCAAGTTGTGACCTAATTACAAGTTAAAGTACAATTGTTTATGAATTGTTGATCCACTAGAAAGGTGGAGGTGTTTACTTACCTTCTATATTGATCCACTTGAAAGGTGGAGGTGTTTCCTTCTTATGTACATTGCGATCATTTCCTTGAAGGCATAGTATGATAAGTTGAACTGTTATAATGATATTGTATGTATGAATGAAAGTTTAATGAAGCTATTGTGATCATGTTTTGAATGTAAATGTGTTATTATTGAGAGGCAATTTTCTCAATGTGACACTTATGAATGTTGATGATAGAATATGAAGGGTTTTTCAATAAATGGTATATCTCACAGTGGTAGAGCTTATGCATCCTCTTCTTGTATAAATAAGTGTATTGTTGATTGTTGAATCCTTGGATCGGTAGGCTAGTAGAAACTTTCCACACATGTTAGTAATGAACCTTTAGAATGGTAGGCCTAGGGCACCCTTCCACTAATGAAGGTTAATGATGAGCCTTGAACCGGTAGGCCTATGGCACTATTTCAAGAGGAGTTAATGAGCTTTCTTAAATGTACATTGAATCGGTAGGCTTATAGCACCCTTTTATGTGTTAATGAATGAATTGGAATCGATAGGCCAATGCCATTTATCATATGTGATAATGTCAAAGTAATGAACTATTCTATGGGAATGTAGGCTAAGCACTGAGTGGATTTGGTTAGATGGAAACTCCCCCAAAGTTAGGCATGAGTTTCAATGATCGTCTACCTTATCCCATAAACTATGTTCCTGCATAGGTCTAATTAGTGGATCCACCTAAGCTATATGAACCGGTCTTCCTTAGGCTAGTAGACCACCTCTTTACGGTGTGGGGACTTATGACACCGGATTCCATGACAAGCTCTCATGGTCTATGTCGGTTAATGCTTACTTCCCATCATGTGAGATTTCATTGTGGTTCCTTGATAGGTTCTACAAAGTACAGGTAGTAGTATGGGATGCTACCTATACATTGCACAAGTAGGCTTTGAGAGGGTCATAATGAGTTTCTCTAAATCCTAATGGCTATGACATGAATGTGTCCTAAATGAAGTTATTAAAGAATATGGGTTCTTAAATGCTTAATATGATATGTATGCTATACTTGGGCTACATTATAAGTTATTTTCCCTTGTCATGCCTTATGAAATGATATGTCTCTTTTGTATGGATATTGTGCAAAGGTGAAAAGGAAGGAATGGTAAGTTCACTCTTGGTGGCCTTAATGTGGTGCCTTGTTATGGATGGTGGTATGGGACGTCATCCATGCATTGCACAAGGTATAGCGTAAGGGTCATTTAAAAGTGAAGGTAAAGGTTTTCCTATTGATATTGTCAAGGTGTGATATTATGACTTGTCTTATGTTGTTACATGTCTTCTATGCCTTTTATGCTATTGTACATGACATTTCTAAAAAGTGGCATAATTCATGGTTTCTAAATAAAATGTCTCTTTTAAAGAATGTTTTTGCATGGTCATCATACTTAGTACATTTTTGTGTGCTAACCCATATTTCTACCTTTGTAAGTACAAGTGTAGGTTCTGGAAAGTGATTTCTTCCATCTAGATTGAAGAGCTTGGATTGAGTCTTCTCCAAGGCTAAGAGTAGTATGTCCTCATTGACCGAGGGCAACTGTCTTTTTGAAGTTTCCTTTTTATTCATGTCATAGATAATTCAAGTGTTTTTGATTGTTATCGGTCGTGTCCTGACTTTAGTTTTCAAGTACATTGTGAAGATGGCCATGTGAGACTTATTCTTCCGTTGTGTCTTCGAAAGATGTTTAAATGAATATTTTGATTCTTTTGATTTAAATAGGTTTTTAATTCCGCAGTATTTTTATTATTTAATGCAATGAATGACTATGTGGCTTGTCTAAAACCCCTTCGGGATCGAGTACACCATGTTACGACTAGGGGGTGCTCTCGGGTCGTGACAAGAACCATCTCTCTTTTTCACAAACAACATTGTGCACCCTATGGAAAAATATTGAGTCTAATGAATCCCTTATCTAATAGGTCTTTCAACTGATCTTTCAATTCCATAAGTTTGGCTAGAGTCATTCTGTAAGGAGGAATAGAAATAGGTTGGGTTTCTGGAAGGAGATCAATTCAAAAATCAATTTCCATTTTAATTAGCAGGAACTTCGGGAAGATCATCTAGAAACACTTCTTGGAATTCATTAACTACTGGAACTGACTTAAGGGTTGGGGTCTCAGAGGTTGAATCCTTAACCTGAACTAGATGACAAAGATAACCCATAGAGATCATCTTTATGGCCTTAAGCTAAGAAATGAATCGACCCTTAGGCACTTAGCTACTACCCTTCCATTCTAAGATTGGTTCATCTCGAAACTGAAAACGAACGATTATAGTTCAACAATTGACTGAGGCATAACAGGAATGTAACAAATCTATGCCTAAAATGATATTAAAATCTACGATTTCTAACTCTACAAGATATGTTGAGCTTTCTTTCTTAGAGACTATGACAGGGACATTTCTATATACCCATCTAGCTATAATTGGGTCATCGACTACAGTGGAGACTGAGAAGGGTTCTGAGAGAGTTTTTGGACTAACATCGAAGTTGACTGCTATATAAGGAGTTACAAAGGAAAGAGTAGCACTGCGATCTAACAAAGCAAAAACATCTAAGTTAAAGACTCGTAACGTACCAGTTACAACATCCGGAGAATCTTCCCTATCCCTGCGAGCCTAAAGAGTATACAACCTATTTTGGTGCTGACCCAAGGGTACCCCGTAGATACAACATGGCGTACATGACCTTGAAGGGGTCTCATACAAGCCCTTAGCATACATAAACACAGGAAATAGAAATGATAAGGAATTTAAAATTATACAATTGAAGTCTTTTTATTAAAAATCAAAATGAAGTTTAGATTTTGTCTCATTTACCATCTATTACCATGAATATCAATAGGGACACAACCCTTTACAATAAAGTCTCGAAAGTAGTCTATAAGAAAAATAACTAGAAGTGAATGACATCTTATCCTCGAGACATGAGGACTCACCACAAGTCTTGGAGATAGGCAATCCAAGCCTATGTCAAGAACGGAAGTACATTTCACCTAGCGGGACTTCATATCGGCCTTCATATCGGCATCGGCCTCCCATGTAGCACCCTTAACTAAATGATTCCTCCATAAAACCTTAACGAAAGTTACTTCTTTTTTTCTCAACCTCTTAACTTACCGGTCTAAAACTACCAAACCCTCTATAGGGATGATGGATATCGGATCAACAATACACTTCTTTAGCATGGAAACATAAAATACTGGGTGAACCGGTGCCAATTCATTTAGCAAGTCTAATGCATATGAAACCTTACCAATACGTTGCAAGATTTGATATGGGCCCACATACCGGGAACTAAACTTCCCCTTCTTACCAAACCTCATCACACCCTTCATAAGTGAGATTTTCAAGTAAACCCAATCACCATCTTGGAATTCTAGATCTCTCCTTCTAACATCGGCATAAGACTTTTGCCAACATTGGGTCGTATTCAACCTCTCTCTAATAAGTCAAACTTTTTGAATGGCTTCATAAACTAGTTCGGGACCGATTAGAGCAATTTCACCCATTTCAAATCAACCAACCGGAGATCTACACCACCTACCATATAGTGCTTCAAACGGAGCCAAGGAAATACTTTAGTGGTAACTATTGTTGTACAAAAAATCTATCAACGATAAATGGTCATCCCAATTACCTTGGAAATCTATGACACACGCTCTCAACATATCGTATAAGGTTTGAGTGGTGCGTTACACTTGACCATCCGTTTGAGGGTGAAAGACCGTGTTAAGCTTGACCTTAATACCAATCCCTTTTTAGAATGCCTTCCAAAAATGTGAAGTAAATTGAGTACCCCGATCCAATATAATAGATAGCGGAACCCCATGCAACTTCACTTTCTCCTTGATGTACCATTTGGCATAGTCTTCCACCGAAAATGAAACCCTTATTGGAATAAAGTGGGAGGATGATGTTTGCGTTATAAAGACAGAACTTCCAATGCCAATGTCTTCGATCGTACAAGAGTAAAGTAACCCAACCAAGTGTTGGAGTCGAGTCCCAAGGGAGTGGTTTTGAGAATTAATAGCAAAATAAGGATATGATAGAAATACGGGATAAACTAAACTATTGGGTACATGATTTTGATAATAAATCTCTTGATTATTTGTCACTAGGCTAGACTATAGTGGGGGTGTATTCTCTCTCGAGCAACTTACCCCGAATCAACTCGGTTTCTCTCGAACACCGAGTTGCCACATGAAGAACGGCCTCCACCGCAGCCCACTCACTCTCTCTAGCTGAGTGTGTGGGAGAAGGACTAAGGTTCACTATCTCGAGTTGAACCTTATGTCGATCCAATCCCACCGGCCATATATTTAGTAGTCTTAGTTTTACGACCTCTCTCTCGAGCAAGCCAAAAACGCAAAGGTGAAATCGTATTTGAAACTACTATTTCATTAAGTTTCACCACAACTACTAAATGAAATCACATCTATGCAACACATAAATCATCAACAAGCAAGACCCAACAGATAATCTAACCCATATTAACAAAATCACAACCCAAGAATTGGGGTTTAAGCTAGACATGTAAAAAAGATAGAAATTTATACCAATATGAGTTTGCATTCAAATGGGTATGAAGATTTAAGTCTCAAAACAAGCAAAGAGTAAATAATACAGAAGACCCAAATCCAAATTCTTGGAGTTGAAACCCTTTGAATCTTCAAGTTCTTCAAAACCCTCTCCAAACTTACAATTCAAAATTATATATTAAAAATCTGATATTAAGCTACAGCTCTCAACGAGTATTTATAATTTTCAAACATTTATGCTGTAGCGGATCATTCGGCATCGTTAGTCGGGATCACCGATCAACTCGGCGATCCACCTTTTGGTAGGTTTCATCATCGTCTTGCTCTATCTTTCTGCATCGTCGTGTTTTGGATGATTGGGCAACATGGTATTGCTTCGCAGAACTGCTCAGTAACACGCCGACTGCTTCTTTTCACCACCGATTTGATCCTTTATTTCAGGGCTTAGCACACTGGAACAAAAGGCTTGTATAAGACCTTTTGGAGACTCATTGAATGGGTTAGGCGATTCTAAGATCTTCATTTCTTCGTTCTTTCAGCTGCCTTTGTTCCTTTTTGCTAAGTAGTGTCCATGTTTTCCCTCCAACTTCAAATACCTAAAACTTAAGGGTTTCTATTAGATATTGAGACAAAATTTGCATTTGAGGACACTACTTCTATAAAAATATATCCCTAAATGAGTCCAATTTGTGGACTTGTCAACGCCCCCAACTTACACTTTTGCTTGCCCTTATGCAAACTCGAGTTTGGCTATTCAAAAAGGGTGTCTCAAACAGTGTTGTACAACAATCAATCATAAATGTACACAACAAAACTTAACTTACTCATGCAAGGATAAAATGTGCACTCAAAGTTTCCAATAGTGACATACCATTATCAAAGAATCTCGAGCTCACAATACTTGCTTCAAATGTAAGTTCAAGCACAACTATAGGTTCAAATGCCCTAACACAAAGAATGATTCCATGTTCACACAATGGTTCACATTTTAAAGCTTCAGAATCAGATGTAGCGCACACTCACAAAGAAGAACACAATGCATAATTTCACCCATAGGTTTGCCCGTATTTTCTAATCAACACTTGCTTCAGCTCACTCAAGATCACAAAGGTCTTTCAAGCGTTGAAATGGGGATAAGTCCAAAGTTATGGTCATTTAGGCTCAGTGACTTTCATCATCATGAAATGTGGTGTTCACAACACTTCCTTTCCTTTTCCTTCATTATTCTCTTTAGTGCATATAAGTCATCCTGTTATTCACTCTCTATGGATTGTTTGGAAACCCCATGTCTTTTGTACTTTATTCCACAACATTTTTTTTCTTTTCTTCTCTTTTTCTGCTTTTTTTATATGGAGGGGTTCCATTTTTCTCAACACCATGGGTTAAAGGAGACTTTCCTTGCACTTCTTCACTTTCCCTTTTATTTTCACCACACCCCCAACATAGGCTTCTGGCCTAAGTTGGTTATTCAATCAATCACAAATTAAGAGGATTATATGCAGTGGATTAAGAGAGGTCTAGTTTTTGTCAGGTTTCTTCCACAGAAAGGTAAGGCTCAAGGGGTGTTCAAAAGTGGTTCACACACTCACAAGGTAGGCCACACATGAGGTATATGTCAAATTTGCTCACACTCTTAGAAGTTGCCTAAGTTCATATCAAGAGATAGCATCAATTAGTTGACGGACCAACGAGGCAAATTCTAGGATCCATCATGCATAGTTCACAGGTAAGCTTATTACACTAGGCATTGACACTATAAGTCAAACACGACTCCCCACCTTCGCTACTGTGCAATGATCATCACAAAAGAATTGATTTGATCATTGGTTAGTCACAACGAGGTGCAAAGAGTTCACATATTGTATATGCAACTTCATTTGGCCTCATTGTAGCCACATATTCATGTTTGTTCGATTATAAGCGCTATCCAAGTCATCGGTATTGATCGAAACTAATACTCAAATTTGTGAAGGAACATCCACATTCAACACAGAAGGGGTGCCAAAAAAATTTCGCATGGGGCAAAATCATTTGGCAATTTAAGGGTCCAAATCATTTTACAATTTAAAACACGGAGCCTCAAGCTCAAACCTTCCACGAGAGTAGTATTTTAACACAATTGTAGCTAACAACCCAAATGCATAAACGAAACACAATTCACGAATAGCACATAGAGGTGGGCCTCACCCCACCACAAGTAAAAGCAATTTGTCCTCAAATGCAATTAACATAATATCCATAATTTAGAATAAAGAAAGACAGAGAGGGAGGTAGAGAAAAATCATGTCTACATAGTTGCTCTATCTGTTACGGCACAAGTGCCCGATGTGTTAGCCTGGGCTAGAATAATAGTCCCCAGAGGTACTTTAGAAGGTTCAGTGGCAACTGGATGGCTGAAATTGTCCAAGTCATGAGCTGCCAAAAAGGAATGTATAGCTGTGCAGAATCCACGAGTACACGAAGGGACAATGGGATCTTGGGGGATAGATCCCTTGTTGGAACTAGGATTTTTTCCCTCACTTCCCGTTTTGGGAGGATTCGCTTCACCTGTACCTTTCCCAAAAATTTTTGCTTTTATCTGTCGGGGTGGCGTATTTCTTCTAGATACTTTTGGTCTAGCCATATCTTCAAAACATCGGGAAAGAGTTAGAAAATATCTCAACAAAAACATAGAAGTTCAGCTGCAAATAAACTCTACCGAACCAATTGGCGAAACGCGCAAACGCTTAGGCGATTCCCCCAGTGCAGTGCACAGAGGATACAAGGGTGTAGACAAAGGGTGAACAAGAGGTCTTATGGCGAGACGCCGAGTGCATTCGGTGACATCATGCTTCTCGCCAAAAGTTACAAAATCAACAACACATTTATCATTAAGTTAAAGGTGAGATAGGGACATTAGGTGAACCGCTGAGTGGTTTAGCGAGCTCAACCCAGCTCGCCAAATGGCTCAATGTACCTATTTTTAGCCCATCTTCTTGAATTCAACCTGCAACCCCCGAAAGCAAAATCAACATATGCAATAAACAAATTAGGCTCAGACACAACGACGCTTATGCATAAACCATGATTTTTCATCCACTATAAGGCACAATTTTCAGGAATCAACTAATTAACTCAGTATGGTTAATATCATTGAATCAAAGCAAGCAAACAAAAACTATAATCCTACTAGAGGGGACCAACATACATTATCGAAGTAATGTCATTGCATTTCAGCACAACTTTAAATAAAAGGAACTTAGGGCTCGAAAACAAACCTTAGATGTCGATTAAGATGCTAGGTGGCAACACAATCCATATCCGAGCATAATTCAACAACCAAAATACAATACAGATTCAACAATATTGAAAGTAAAACTTGGTGTGAGTTTGTACAGTTTGAAAATGAGGGAGAGCATAGGAAATTGAAACTTTTAAACCTTTCGCTTGAAAAACCGTCCAGTTATTGACCACTCGGCGACATTAGTCGTGAGCGTCGAACCATTTGTTGTCACACCGAGCAATCACATTCTTCGCCGATTTTTACAGAATCCCCCTAGCTAATTTAGGAATCCAAACGGCAATAAAAATTGGGTTTGTCGAGCTGATCGGCGATTCACCAATCATTTCTTTTGGTCCGTCGAGTTTTGCAGACCCCAAACCCAAACTGGGTTGGATCAAATGGCGGTGTGAATCAGGTCGCCTGAAACTTTGGCGACTCACTAACCGAACATTTCTCTCGCTAATCTATTTCTTTCCAAAAGCTTATCACAATTAATCCAACACAATTAACACACCATTATTTCTAAAACAAACATAAAGCAATAAAAAGGGTTTTGGTTTGCCTCCCAAACAATGCCTTAGTTAACGTCGTGGCACAATGCAAGTCCACCCTCAAACATCATTCTTGGGGTTAGCCACAATATCACTAGGAAAACCTCCTTGCTGTCTCAGATTGAGGTGAGACGAGATATGACCCATTTGGGTCTCTAACTACTTAATCAAAACTGAATGGGAGGTGACTGTCTGGCTAAGGGTGGACATATCTTCTTTCATGCCTTTTAACATTTTGTCGGACCCTTCTACTTTGTTGAGAATACGTGAGAGTATATCCTCAAAGCTACCACCTTCCGAGTCCTTGGGCTTTTGGCACTCATGGGGAGGCACATATCTATCCTTCTCCCCATCCTTCCAATTCAGATTACGTTCCCTCCATTCACGATCTTGATCCTTCTAGCCTTCGTCTCTAGCCCAACTTTGGTTACCACCCTGCCTTGGGTAGTTTGAAGGATAGCCACTGCCTTGGTTGGCTAGAAAATTTACCTCCTCTTTATGTAAGGTTTGAAACTTCATCTCCTTAGGATTTCTACACCCAATCCCCATGGAATTGACACTACGGGCACCAGCCCCTATGTCATATTTGGATAAAATGTCAAGTTGTGTCAAGATTTTAGCCATGTTTTGGTCTATCTCATGATCTTTTTCAATTTTCTCCTTAGATAGCTTGAAGGTGAGAGGAGAGACTTGGTCATCGCGAGTGTACCACACTCTGTTGATAGTTTTCATGCCATCTAAAAGTTTGGCTGCTACTACATATGGCTGTTGCATTAAGCCTCTAGGCAAAAATTAGTCAGCGACCCCTTTGTTTATCGATTCCAAACTCCGATAAAAAAATTAAAGCAACACATTTTTAGGCAAACCATGGGTAGGGCATTGTAGCATGAACTTTTTGAACCATAACCAAGTTTCGTGCAGAGGCTCTCCTTCCAAACCCTTAAAGCTCTGAATGCTATCGCAAAGGTCATCAGCTTTGAGGGAGGAAAAAATCGCACTTGAAATGCAATTACCAATTCCTCCCAGGAAGTGATGGATTGATGCGGCAACTCCGCCAGCCATTTCCACACCTCTACCATCAATGAGAAAGGGAATACTCCTAACCAAACTGACTCTTCAGAGATATTTTTGAACGAGAACGGTCCGTACACATCCATGAAGTTACGAAGATGCTCGTGAGAATCCTCGTGAGCCAGCCTGCTGAAAAGTCCCTTTAGTTGCAAGAGTTGCAACATAGTACTCATTATGTTGAACACTACATTTTCCTCGGCTAGAGGTAACCGGATAGCTCCAATACCTCCCATGAGATGTGGCCCATTGATGTTGGGCTCTTAGACATAATTGAGATTTCCAATGTCGTCTTGGTGGCCCACCTAGCTACTGTTGCTACCATTAACTCTGAAATATTCACACAAGCAACCAAAACATACCTAATGATTAAGTGAGTAAACTACAACTAACAAGAACAAAAATTCCACTAATCTAAGAATTCTCAAATAACACCACTCCTCGGCAGTGGCGCCATTTTGATGTTTGCGTAATCAAGACACAACTTTCAATGCAAGTGTCTACGATCGTACAATAGTAATGTAACCCAACCAAGGGTTGGGGTCTAGTCCCAAGTTAGTGGTTTTGAGAATTAATAGAAAAATAAAATTTAGTTCTAATTAGTCATATTGAAAAACATTATCGAATATAAACATGTTAAATCTAAGAGGTGACACAAGTGTCAATTATCGATGGGGGTTTGTAACAAGTAACCAAAAACAACAAAAAATGCAAAGAGTACTAATCAAGGAGATGGGATTCTTGGGATGTGATAAGAATATGGGATAAACGAGAAAGACTAGGGTTCAATCTCTTAAGCTGAACCTCATTTCGACCCAATCCAACCGACCATCAATTTAGTAGTCTTAGTTGTACGACCTCTCTCTCGAGCAACCCGAAAACACAAAGGTGAAATAGTATTTCCAACAACAATTTCATTAAGTTCCACCACAACTACTAAATGAAATCACATCTAAACAACAAATAAATCAATAACAAGCAAGACGCAAAAGATAATCTAACTCATATTCACAAAATCACAACCCAAGAATTGGGGTTTTAGCTAGACATGTAAAAGAGATAGAACTTTATACCAATATGTGTTTGAATTCAAATGGGTATGAAGACTGAAGTCTCAAAACAAGCAAAAAGTGAAGAATTGACAAGACCCAAATCCAAATTCTTGAAGTTGAAACCCATTGAATCTTATAGTTCTTCAAAACACTCTCGAAAAATAGAACTCAAAATTCTATATTAAAAATATGATATTAAGCTACAACTCTCAACGAGTATTTATAGTTTTCAAATATTTTTGCTGCAGCAGATCATTCGACGTCGTTAGTCAGGATCGCCGATCAACTCGGCGATCCGCCCTTTGATAGGTTTCATCACCTTATTTCTCTATCCTTCAGCATTGTCATGTTTTCGATCATTGGATGACATAGTACTGCTTCACGAAACTAGTCGGCGACACACCGACTGCTCTTTTTCACCACCGATTTAATCCTTTCTTTCAGGGCTTAGCATATTGGAATAAAAGGCGAGGATAAAAAATTTTGGCGACTCGCCAAATGGGTTTGGCTATTCTTTGATCTTCATTTCTTCGTTCTTTCAGCTGCCTTTGTTCCTTTTTGCCATGTAGTGTCCATGCATTCCCTCAACTCCAAATACCTGAAACTTAAGGGTTTTTATGAGATATTAAGACATAATATGCATTTTAGAACACTAATTCTATCAAAATATAGCCCTAATTGAGTCTAATTTGTGGACTCATCAGCGGACTTTGTCGTTCTATCGATAATGACCCAAATAGAATGATGTTGCCTTCATGTACGAGGCAACCCCAAAATAAAATTCATATTCACGTCCTCTCACTTCCATATTGGAATATCTATATCTTGGGACAACCCTCTGCGTCATTGGTGTTTTGCCTTAACTTGTTGACAATTGATACATTTAGCTACAAACCCTACTAGATCCTTCTTCATACCATTCCATCGATAGACTTCCTGTAGGTCATGGTACATCTTGGTGGCTCTCGGATGAATAGAATATTGCAAACCATGAGCCTCTTCTAAAATTTGATCCCTCAAGCTATTAACATCCGGAACAGATAATCGACCTTTGTATCTAAGCACCCCATCTCCCGCTTTGGAGTAACCCTCAACGGACTTGTTGAGTACCAATTCTTTGAACTCCATCAATATGGGATCAATACCTTGTTTAGACTTCACATCAACCACAAAGGATGATTCGGAACTATGATGGACCATACCTCAACCCTTGGTGGAATCCACTAATTAGACACCTAACTGGGCCAACCTATGCACATCACGAACCAATTCCTTCTTTTCATCTTCTACCTGAGCCACACTACCCATGGATAATATACTTAGGGCATCCACAACTACATTAGCTTTCCTGGGGTGGTAAAGAACACTCATGTCATAATCCTTCAGAAGTTCTAACAAACTTCTTTGTCAGAGATTCAAGACTTTTTAGCTAAAGACATATTGAAGACTCTTGTGATCGTTTAAAAAATCTACATGGACCCCATCAAGCTATTTCTTTATATTTTCAAAGAAAACACTACGTCCGCTAGTTCAAGATCATGAGTTGGGTAATTCTTTTCATAGACCTTGAGTTACCTTGAAGCATAGGCGATTACTTTACCATGTTGCATAAGGACACATTTCAAACCCAGTCAAGAAGCATCAAAATATACCACAAACCCATCGGTACCCTCAGGTAAGGTCAACACCGGAGCAAAAATAAGCTTATCTTTCAACTCTTGGAAGCTTTTTTCACAAGCCTCCGACCACATGAATTTATCTTTGTTTTGAGTTAAGGCAATTAATGGAGAAGCAATGGAGGAAAGCCCCTCAACAAACCTCCTATAATAACAAGTCAAGCCCAAAAAAGCTTCTAATATCGGTAGGAGTTAGAGGTCTAGGGCAACTCTTGACTGCATTCGTCTTCTTAGGATCTACCTCAATACCCATGCTCGATACAATATGACCACGGAAGGCAACCGACCTTAGCCAAAACTCACATTAACTAAACTTAGCATATAATTGGTGGTCTTTAAGGACCTGCAATACAATCCTCACATGCTTCATATGATCACCCTGACTCATTGAATAGATCAAAATATTGTCAATAAAAATGATTACAAACGAATCAAGATATTGGCTAAATACCCTATTCATTAGATTCATAAATGTCGCCGGCACATTAGTTAGACCAAAAGACATGAATAGGAATTCATAGTGACCATATCTTGTTTGGAAGGCCGTCTTGGGGACGTCAACCCCTCTCACCCATAATTGGTGATATCCCAAACGTAGGTCAATCATCAAAAAGTAACTAGCTCCTTTTAGTTGGTCAAACAAATCATCAATTCTAGGAAGAGGATACTTTTTCTTTATAGTGACATTGTTTAATTGGCAGTAGTCTATACACATCCTAAAGGACCGATCCTTCTTCTTTACAAACAATATCGGATCACCCCATGGAGATATGCATTGTTGAATAAAGCTTTTGTCTAGAAAATCCTTGAGTTGTTTCTTCAACTCTATCAATTCGGCCAGAGCCATTCAATAAGGAGGAATGGATATGTATTGTGTATCCAGCAAAATATAAATACGAAAGTCTATTTCCCATTCGAGAGCAATGCCGACAAGTCATCGGATAAGACTTCCGGAAACTCACTCACCACGGGGACCGACTTTAAAGAAGGAGTCCCGGACTCAACATCCACAACCCTAACAATATGGTAAATAGACCAATTGGAGATTATTTTTCTAGCATTTTGAAATGAAACAAATTGACCTCTTCCCCCCTTCCATTCTAAAGTAGGCTAATTTGGAAATTGATACTTAACCACCCGAATTCTATAATCAATGGACACAAAACATGCATGCAACCAATCCATCCCAAAAATGACTTCAAAGTCCAACATTTGCAATTCTATCAAATCAACCAAAGTGACTTTATGAGACAATGAAATAGGACAACTCCTATAGACTCTTTTTGCCACTACCGAGTCATCAATCGGGGTAGAAACCGAAAAAGGTTCTTTTAGCACATCTAGGAGTATTTCAAACTTTATAGCCACAAAAGGTGTAACAAAAGACTAAGTGTCATCGGGGTCTAACAATGCATAAACATCAATGGAAAAGACTTGTAACATACCGGTCACAACATCCAGGGAACCCTCTTGGTCAATTTGGGATTAGAGAGCATAGAAGCGATTCTTCTTGGGAGCATCAGAGTTTGAGCTACTAGGAGGAGTTTTCTTATCATCTCTCCCTTTGGCCGTAGGTGTTGGGGCAATCTTTCAATTGATGTCCACTCTTGCCCGAACCATAGAACACACCCATGCCGGCACGACATTTACCATCATGCTTTTTACCGCACTTGGCATAAGTAGGCCTCACCATAGAAGATCCACCACTATTACCTTCTTGAGGCTTAGGGTTAGGCAACCTATCTTTGTTGACCCTTGGAACACTAGAGGATACTTTGTTGTAAAACCTCTTCTTGAACATTGGTCTACCTTGACCCTCAAAGTTACTCTTTGAAGAATTCCCATCATCGGTCCTTGCCCTCTTTACCTCTCTATTCTTCTTCCTACGCCTTGTCTCCTCAGCCTATTGAGCATACACCATTAGACATGAGATATCCATATTATCATGGAGCATTGCCACATGACATTACTCTTCAATTGAGTCAGACACACCCATCACAAATCGAATCATCTTATCCCTCGGATTAGACACCAAGAACAGGGAATACTTGAAAAACTTAGTGAATTTCAAAAAATACTCTTTGCCACTTATACCTCCTTGACAAAGGTTGATAAATTTCTCCACCTTTGCTTCCCTCTTTTCCCGTGGAAAGAACCTTTCAAGGAATACTTTCTTGAACACTTCCCAACCTATGGGACCCATTTCAATCGGCCTATTACCAATCCATTTAGTGTACCATATTTGGGCCACATCCTTTAATTGATAGGCAGTTTGTTCGTCTTTTTCTATAGAAGTCACCCCCATAGAATCAATAGTCTTGTAGATCACTTCCACAAACTCATGTGGATCCTCATTCACTTTGGAACCAAAAAACATAGGAGGGTTCATTCTTGTGAGATCTCTCAACCTTGAAGCCATGGTACTCACATTAGGGTTCACACGGGGTCCAACATCTTGGCTAGCTTGGGCCGTTAAAGCTTGCGCTTGATTTGTCACGGCCGTAGCTTGGGCCATCATGTCTTGAGTCAATGTTTGAAGAGACGCCTTTGTTTCTACACTGGTCATAGCTCCCTCATCACTAGGAGCTTGAGGATCTTGTGGAGATTGGGGATGAACAACCTCATTTACATTCTCCTCTTCCATTCTCCTTGCATTCACCCTTCTTGTATTCATAGCGTATAAACACAAGATAAGGGTTGAGAAAAAGGACTTCATTGAGTAAGGACTCTGAAGCACGACTAAAGAGTAATGAATGAAGTGAACTTTCCTAAGAATCGTATAGCCTCTCATTCATAAGTATGGCACTCTTCACCCTCATAAAAAGGACTTTAACGGACCTGGTTTATGAGATATCAACCTAAAAATCATCCCAAAATTGAAATTCCAAATTAATTAATTGAACCAAATTTGTCACGACCCAGGGGCACCCCTTATTTGCAACACGACATACTTGACCCTGAATGGGTCTCATAGAAGCCCTTAGCAACATAAACATAGGAAATAGAAATGATGCGGAATTTAAAATTTTACAATCAAAGTCTTCTATTAAAAATCAAAACGAAGTCTAGACTTTGTCTCATTAACCATCTACTACCACGAATATTAATAGGGACAAAACCCTTTACAATAAAGTCTCGAAAGTAGTCTATAAGAAAACCAACTAGAAGTGAATGACATCTTGTCCTCGAACCATGAGGACTCATCACAAATTTTGGAGATAAGCAATCCAAACCTTTGTCAAGAAAGGAACTACACTTCACCTAGCCGGAACCTACACTTGTCAAAAATGTAGAAGAAAAAGGGGTTAGGAAAAATATGTACTAAGTATGGAAGCATGCATTAAAATCCTTAAAATATGATAAAAAAGATATTTTGGTTGAAAGGTATGCATTTTCCAAGTTTGAGAATCACCATGCACATTCAATGTAAAAGACAAGTCATAATCACATTTATCATGCAAGGACATTGTAACATAATAGAACCATCATTTTAGTAACCTTAAGTTGTACTTGTGCAATGCATGATTAGCATCCCATAATACCAACCTCACTAAGTACTCCTTTGGGGCCACCCTAGTCATACATAACATACATAGACCTAATCATAGTAAGCACACATAGACAAGGAAATAGTCATTTACCTTAGCTTTCAACATAAGAAAAGTCATCCATAGAAATAATCCATTCAACATACATACATACATTCATATCTTATCATAGCATAAGAAACCATCCCATAAACCTCCTTTCAAAGTCTTGTGCAATGTCAGAGTGAAGTCCCATACCCCCACTCCTACTAAGAAAAGTTCATCAAGAAGTCATAAGTGTAGTTTGAATTATATTCATTATCTTGTCATGTAGCCATAATTGACACGCACCATGTGAGCTACATGGAATTCAGTATCGTGTAGATTATGATGTCATGGTTTATTATGATGATTTATGATAATTGATGATTGGATTAATGAAGTATTGTTTGATTTTGATGAAAATATCTCTTGGACACATGATTTCTCCTTCTTCCTAAATTGTGAACTAAGGTGTGACTTGATTGATCATGGAAGCTTGACAATTACGTTTATATTTATTAAGTTGTTGAATCATGAAATTCCCCTATATAGTGTTGTAATTCTAGAAGTTAGGGTTGATCTTGTTTCCTAGCCTTGAAGGGAACTAACTAGGGTTTTTGTATGTTGATAAGTATTGCATATTAATACATGATTCACTTAGATAGTGATGATCCTATGACTATTGTGTAATTTTGGTATTGATGCAACATCCTTCTTACCTATATCCTTACACTTGATTATGCATGCAGTATGTATGTATGTTTATGATAAGGTTGTTGTGTTGATTGAAAGGCCATTCTCATGAACACACTATGAATATGATGTGAAAGGCTTACTCACATATTGATGATTCTAAGGTTAAAAGGAAATTCTCACCTAATAAATCTATGAGCTATTATGATGTATGTTATTTTGAGTGCATAAGGCATTGTTCCATGAATATGAACTTATGTAAAGTCTTAATATGACTTTTAAAGGGAATTATGCTTAGCACGAAGCGGATATGAGTATGAGATGGGTTCCTTCACGCTAGTTGTCGGCTTCCTATTATGGTTTTCTCATGATATGAAAACCTTTACGTTAGTAGTTAAGGTTTCTAGAAGCAACTCCTTATCCCATAACTATGTGCCCACATAGGTCTTTAGCTAGTGGATCCACCTTAGAGCTATTATGAAAGTTCTACCTTAGGCAAGTAGGACACCTCTTTTAGGTGTGGGGGTAGAACATGAGATTTCATGTAGCTCACATGATCTTTGTTGGTTAATGTTATTTTTCCTATATGATACGAAGATGAATTACAATAAGATCATGGACTTTAATTATGACTCCTTAAGAGGTACTACTTAGTATGAATGGGGGTATGGGATTTCACTTATGCATTGCACAAGTAGACTTTAAATGGGCTTGTAGTAAGGTTTTCTTATGTTATGAAAACTTATGGATTATGTATGTAGGATATGTATGAATGTTAAGGTTGACTTTACTTGTTACAAGTTATGAACATGACTGACTACTTACTTCTGTATGTTGGTTATGGATGAGGTATAAGTAAGATATGTATGTTGTTGGTGGCCTAAATGTTATACTTAGCATTTGGTAGGGGTATGAGATCTTACCTTTGTATTGCACTAGTATGGCTTTAGGTTGCTTAAATGTTGGTTTGACTTATGTTTCTTCATAAATGTGCATAATGGCCTTTAAACTCGATAAAGGCTTGATTTCAACTAAATGTTCCCTTTTTGTATGTTATAAGGATTTGTATGCATGGATTCCATACTTAGTACATTATTTGTGCTAACCCATATTTTCTTCATTTACTATGAGTGTAGGTTCCGATCGTTGAGACGTACTACTTCTTTCAAGTGAAGCTTGGGTTGACTATTCCCTAGGCTTGGTGAGTCATCATGGTTCGAGGACAAGCTGTTATTGTTTCTAGCTTTAATTGTACTTTCTACTTTTGAGACTTTATTGATGTAAAGGGCTTTGACCCTATTTGTACTCTCTATTGTACTAGATGGTGTTTGAGACAAGTCTAGATTCCTATTTTTGGTATGATAAAGGAGTTGACTTTGAATGTAAAACTTTTTAAATTTGTCGCATTATTATATGTCTTTATGCTATGATTATACTAAGGCCTTGTACGAGACCCCTTCGGGGTCAAGTACATGATATTGCTCCTAGGAGGTAACCCCGGGTCATGACATCTTCACTTTCTAAGTGAATCATAAGTTTATACATAACCTCCATCAACATGTACAAACATTCATAATTTACCTTTCAAGGGTCATGAATCATGTCTCACAATCACACCTAGAAATACTACATTAGGTATGGCTAAAACAAGAATCAATAACTTAATTACCATAGACACAATTTATAGTATTCATCTTGCATCAATACACCCATCACAATTAATGAAATTGGGGTCATGGGGAAATTCATGGGTTCATGGGGGACTTTGCTATAAAAATCACCTTTAAACAACAATTCTATCATAATATAAGACAATTAACCCATTGAAATCATTTATAGGAAGAACCCATGACTAGATTGAAAAACCCTAGGTTTTGGGAAAAACTACTAATTGAAATTGAAAGTTGAAGGGATTCATGGAATAAAACTTTCCATAAATCAAGACTCCCATACTTTGATTGAAGCTTTCCCCACGAATTTGAGTAAGAAAGATGAATTCTTGAGACCTAGACTTCAAGTTCTTGTTATTCTTCAATGGAGGATTTCTAGTGAGAGAAATATTGTGAGGGAGAGGATTTTGGGAATTATTTGGGTGTTGTGAATTAATGACTAAAATTTGATTAATCTGACTTAAAAACAACTTATATAGTACCCCTAAAAATACCAAAAACAACCTCACTTTAATTGGAATAAAAAGTAAATGACCCAACTAACCTTCATTTAAGTCACCTCGTCAGGGGCCATGGGCCACCTTCACGAACCATGGTGTAGACAACGACCCGTGGTCCTGCCCGTGAATGTGAGGCAGTGTCCTTGATTTTGGAGCACAAGTCTCATTTCTCTAAGTCATCTTAATGAGCCATGGTGTGGACCACGACCCGTGGTCCTGCTAGTGAAGGTGAGGCAGTAGCTAGGCTACTTCATGCCATCAAGCCACCATGCATAAGTATCCTTCACAAAGGGCTCCTCGAGTCGTTGTCAAGACCAAAAGTCGTGGTCCCTTCCATGAAGTTGAGGAAGTGGCTATGCGAAAGGGTGACCATTTTTCCATGGCCAAGTAAGCTTCACGATCCCCCTTCATGAGCTGTGATGAGTACCATGGTATGTGGTCCCCCTAGTGAAGGGTGAGGCAATGTGCCTAGGCTAAGGGTTGCCTTGGCCTTTGGCTTTGGCTTGGCCCCTTTGCCGTGGGACCTGCCTTTTGTCTTTGACCCTTGTAAACCTTATTTCAACCCTAAATGACTTATTAACATTCGGGGAGTCATTTTATGATCTTTCCCCATACGTTTAGGCTATAGTTTAACCTATCATTTAAGTGAGTGTTACAAGGATGCTAACTCTACCCTATCATTTACTGTTACTTGCATAACTCCAAAGATTTTCTTGTCCTCATCAATGAAGTTTTGGAATCCTCACCACTTCCCACACTAAAAACGTAGGTGGATTCATCCTAACAAAATCATGAACCCTAGCTGCCACTATCAACCACTAGCATTTGCAGGAACTAGAACATGCTGGTTGTTCTGGTTGGTCACACTCTGAGCCAAAAGGTGAATGGTGTTCCAAAACATAGCTTTCTAAACATCCAGATCTAGGATAGGAGGAGTTGTGTTAGCGTTGTGTACATTTTCATTCCTTCTTTAAGTTCTATTTGGAGGCATTATCTAAAAGTGAATAAGGATAGATTAGAAAGAGAGATCATACCAACACAGGATAGGAATATCTTGAAAGTGAAGTTTTCCTAAAACACTTCGCAACCTCCCTCTCATTAGATGTTGTGCACTTCACACCCATTAAAAAGACTCTATTTAGTGCAGATTTTCAGACATCCTAGGATACTTAAATGTAGTGCTCTGATAACAAGATTGTCACACCACGAATTTACCCCCAAGGCGTAAAAATAGGACTTAGGATCACGAGTGACACCAAGCAAACCCTGGTGGCATATCATTTGCATACTTAAAGATTTACTGAAAATAAGATAATATTATGCAAAAGCTTAAAACATCAAATAAGTGAAATTATGGGGATACCCAATACTATCTGAATAAATAAACTGTGAGTTTAAAAACAACTAAATGATCAAACTCCAAATCTATAACTAAATCTAACTATGTCTGTAATAAAGCCTCTAACTGACTAGAGATGCTGGGACATGCCACAAAAAATCTAGCAAAAACTAAAACTAAAGACTTAAAGTAAAGAAAGATAATCATGTCAATCGTCCTTGAAGAATGAGGTCTCACCACTGATGTTGCTGAACTCAAGATCGGGAAATGATCTATGTGTGATCTGAATGCTGAGGACCTGAACCTACATCACTAGAAGATGTAGCGCAGAGTATGCGTCAGTACTTGAATGGTGTTGGGCATGCAAGATAGAATAAAGTTGAACAATATACATAACTAAACGAAGCGGTAAAGCAATGATATAATCTGAACATGATAAATGTAGTAAACATGCTGAGTATGAACTAGCTGAGTGTAGTCACCAAGTTTACAACATACTGAAACTGAATATTGGATAACCTGGTCAATGCACTAGAATTTGACTATGTGAGCTACTAATAACCGAAATAAAACCACGTGAGATAAACTTAGAGTGTGTCGTTGTATACACCCCATCGAAAGGACCATATATCACATGCCATAGTTATAGAGGCATGACTGGCATGATCACTAAATTGATGCCCACAGATGGGACTTATATCTCTACGGGTGCATGTAGTTTTTGGACTTGAGGGTGATTGAACCTCAAAAAACTCGGTAAAAATCCTACTCCTAACTTAATATGTGTAAATTATAACATAACTTAGGTAAACTAGATAGCTCAACAATCTTACATGCAAATTTGAAAAGGCAACATTAATTTCTGATAATGAGACATTCAAAAACTGAGGCATGTATATATGTTTATTTCGAATGTTTCATTATCAGAAACTAATGTTTCATTTTTCAGATTTCCATGTCAGATCATTGAGCTATCCAGTTTACTTCAGTTATGTTAAAATTTACGTATATTTTGTTGAAAGTAGGCTATATACCGAGTTGGACTAGGGTTAGGCACCCTAAAGTCCTATAACTACGTGCCCCCGTAAAATTATATGTCCTCACTGTGGGGATCAATTTAGTGATCACGCCAGTCATTCCTCTATACCTCTTGAAGGGTATATTGCGTCCTTTCGATGGTGCATATATAAATCTAACTCCACATTTAGCTCATCTGGTGTTATGTTGTTTATTAGTAGCTCCCACTGTCAGATTCTCATGCATTTGACCAGGTTATCAATTACAGTTCAATATTCAGTTTTAGTATGTTATAAACTTGGTCACTACACTTAGCTAGTTCATATTCAACATGTTTAGTACATTTATAATATTCAGATGATTTCATTGATTTACCTATTTGTTTAGTGATGCATATTGTTCAGTTTAATTCTATCATGTATGCTCAGTACCTTTCAATTACTAACGCATACTCTGTGCTATATCTTCTTGTGAAGGAGGTTCTGGTTCTCAGCATTAAGATCATGGATAGATCGGTTCTCGATCTCCAGTTTAGCAGCATCATTGGTGAGTCATCATTCTCCTAGGATGATTGACATGATTTTCTTTCTACTTCTAGTCTTTAGTTTTAGTTTTATTAGATTTATCTAGCGAATGTCCCAGCATTTCTAGTCCGTTAGAGGCTTTATTTCAGACATAGACAGACTCAACTTTCATGTATGAGTTTTATTTAAGCATCTTAAACTCTCCTAAGTTTAATACATATTTAGATAGTATTAGGTATTCCCCATCATTTCAGTTACATTATGTTTTAAGCTTTGGCATATTATTTCAATTTCAGTAAATCTTTTAGTATGCTTATGATATGCCTGCAGGGTTAGCTTGGGGTAACTCGTGATCCTAGGTCTCGTGTCTGTGTCTTAAGGGTAGCTTCGGGGTGTGACAAGCTTGGTGTCAGAGCATTAGGTTTAAGAGTCCTAGGATGGCTGAAAAGACGCACTAGGTAGAGTATTTTTTATGGGTGTGAAGTGCACCACATCTAATGAAGGGGAGGCTACAAAGTGTTTTTGAAAAACTTCACATTCTTGATATTTTTATCGTTACTTGGTATGATCTCTCTTTCTAATCTATCATTATGCATTTCAGATCATACCTCCTTGTAGAGCTTATGGAAGAAATGTGATTGCCCGCAATGCTAAAAAAGCTCCTTTAGCCCTAGATTAGGAGGTTTCGAATGCTGAGTTTCGAAAGGCCATTTAACTTTTGGCTCAGAGTGTGACCAACATGAACACCCATCAGGCTCTAGTTCGTGCAAATTCTTGTGGTGTATTAGGTGCAGCCAAGGTTCATGATTTTGTTAGGATGAATCCACTTGTGTTTTTAGGGTCACAAGTTGGTGATGATCCCCAAAACATGATAGATGAGGTCAAGAAGATCTTTGGAGTGATGCAAGTGACTAGTAATGATAGGGTAGAGTTTGCATCCTAACAACGTAAGGATGTATCTCACATCTGGTTTACTCAATGGAATGAAAACAGGGGTACAAATACAACTCATATCACTTGAGAGTGTTTTTGTGAGACTTTTTGTAACGCCCCGGAAATTATTAAGTTTAACTAGAGAGTTCTATTGCTTTTCGTAAGAGTTTTGGCGTGTGGTATGAGGATTCAAATCATAAGAAATGATTGATGTACTTAGAATGGAGGTTTTAGGGGCTATACGTCAAGGTACGACCGCCAAAGGATCCAAAAATAGTTCCCAAATCTGCAATTTTTATTGACCTACGGATGCCACTTATTAGCTGTAGGTGGATTCATGCCCCGTAGGTGGAGGTCGTGGGTCAAGGCCTGCACAGGCCTACAACTTTAGGCCACTGACCATTCCCACGAAGGGTGCAATATGGAGCATGGACCCACCCATGGTCCTTGGGTGGGTGGTACATGAGTGATAGCAGTTTTTCAGATTTTAGTTTTAATTTGGGGGTTTGGGAATTAATTAGTTATCTAATTAGGTGTTGAGGTAGGTCGGTTTGTTAGGTATTTAACCACCTATATGAGTTTAATAGGACCCTCAACCAATTCATTAACTCATTCATCAAAGAACCCCAAAATACTCTCAAAAAATCCTCTTTGTAGAAGTGAAGAAGAAGAAAAAGAAGAAGAAAGAAAGTTGGGGATGCAACCTAGGTCGAATTTCCTCAATTGCTTCAAGTTTGATTTGGGATTTTAATTAAGGTATGTTAGATTAATAATCTATGGGTTCTTCCACCCATATACACCCCTTAGTTTCCCCCAATGGTGAAGTCAAAAATCCAATTCTAGCTAGGGTTCTTCTTACATTGTGGGTAGGGTTTGGGTATGATTCCAATCTAGTGGATAATACCCAAATTTTATTGATTTAGCTTTGTTTAATGATTTTATAATGAATTCAAGTGATTTCTATGGTAAACCCTAGTCAATTTGATGAATGTGATACTTTGTGGGTTTATGCCATTAGAGGTGAAATTGAAGGTTCATAGGTGATCTTCCTAAATCAATGTCATGTGTAGAAATTATTCAAAGTGAGGAACATATAATAATGAATTGAACTATAATCTATTGTATATGATGAATCCTAACATGTAAAGTTGAATTTAAACCTTTTTGATCGATTGTGACTAGAATCACCTAGTAATGAAAGATGTGATCGAAATACCTTGAAACCTAAGTATAAAGAAGAGATTAAGAAAGAAACCTTGATAGTAAGGTTGGTGATCATAATAGCTAGGGATTTAGGGTGATGCTAATATGATTAAGTATTGATGCTAAGACTTTGAGAGTAAAGTCTAAACGAGAATACAAGTCTAAAAGGTAGAATTGTGGTGAAAGTTCTATATTCACCTAACCTATCTTATGAATGCTTGAAAGCATAAAGTGATAGAATCACTTGAGCATGGGTTGATTTTCAAGGACATTCTTCCATATGACATGAGTTTTAAACTAGGCTTGAAGAAGTAAACGTTGTGGTGTATGCTTGGCCTCAAGTGGATATTGAAGATGAGATGTAGTGTCACATAAGATAGGGTTAGGGCTCCAAGTAGAAAGGAGAACCACACCCAGTCGATGTGAAGACTATCCAAGTTAAATGGGGAACTCTTACACAGTAGAGTGTGGGTTTTTTCAAAGTTAGGTCTCTTGAGATGGGATCCTTTACATAGTGGAGTCAAGGTTTCTAGTCGAAATCTCCATATCCAATGAACTAAGACATTCTTAAAGGAGCATCTCATAGTTAAAGCATAATTGAACTAAGACTTACTTAAGTGTTCAAGAGTGTGAGTGGACTTGGACATGCTTAACGTAGTATCTCATAGGGTCCATGTTAGTAATGAACTTAGACATGCTTAATGTAGTATCTCATTGGGTTCAATCTAATAAGAATTAAGATGTTCTTAAGAGAGTACCTCATAATGTTCTAAAGTTAAAGACAGAAACTAGGTTCCAAACAAGAAGTGTTAGTATGACGAACTAAAATTGGTACTTAGAATGAAAAGTATTATGGGGTGCTATGCATGCTTTGCACAAGTATGACTTAGGGTTAGTAAAGGGAAGGCTTGAGATAGGATTGTCCTATAGTTGCCCTCCCTAGCTATAGTTGACTAAAGGTGAGAGATTCCCTTAGTTATGAGAGTGAAGCTAATAATGAGGCCATAGGACGGCGAGTATGACTAAGATGACTTCACGTTTATGCTTTGTGTGAAGGGTAGTATGGGATGCCTTTCATGCATTGCACAAGTATGCTCTGAGGTTACTTAGGAGTATGGTGCCCTTATGGTATAGAAAAGCTTAGAAACTTTACCATGTATATAGACTATGATTAAGATGACCAAAGAGAGATACTTGGCATAAGTGGTATTACGGGATGCTATTCTTTCTTTGCACATGTATGCTTTTAAGGTTTCTTGAGAATTGTTCTATGAGGGTCTAGATGACTAAGAGTCAGTTATGCTTATATGATTATGACTTATCTCCTATGCTCATTAATTATGTCTTATGTTGACTTATTATTATATGATCCTTATGTTGGAGATTATGCTATGACTATGTTATTATCTCTTATGCTTATGTCTTATGTTGACTAACCATTTTGAGATGCTCTTATGATGTTGTGCTAGCTTTCATACTTCGTACATTTTGTAATAACGCATATTGCCTATATTCTAATCAAATGTAGGGTTTCGGAGATTGAGTTCCTTTGTATGCTAGGTTTCTAAGAAGCAAGAAGAGTTAAAGGTTTCTAATAGCTTGGAGGACAAACCCATATTTCCTTTATGTCATTTCTTTATGTTTTAGAATTTTTATGGGCTGCATCCCAAGAGGTTTATTTAAGAGTTTAGCAAATGGTTTGAGACAAAATTGTAGTAAAGACTTCCACTTGCTTATGAAAATGTTTTCAATTGTCTGGGTTAAAAGAAGTTTTAAATTTTCCATACTTTTCTATTATCTTATGCTATGATTATGCTAAGGGCTAGTATGAGACCCCTTCGGGGTCAAGTACGCCATGTTACGTCTTGGGGGTACCCCTGGTTCGTAACACTTTTGTAGACAAATTCTTCCCACAAGAGTTGAGGGAGGCCAAAGCTTAGGAGTTCATGAATTTGAAGCAAGGTAGCATGTCAGTCCAAGAGTATGGACTAAAGTTCACCCAACTCTCCAGATATGCTCCTCCCATGGTTGCCGATTCCAGGGCTCAAATGAACAAGTTTCTGTATGGGGTATCCGACTTAGTCAAAACAGAGTGTAGAAATGTTATGTGGCTGGAAAATATGAACATATCTTGGCTCATGACTCGTGCTTAGCTAGTTGAGGGAGATAATCTTAGGGAAAAGGCTAAGGATAATAAGAAGGCTAGGACAAACAACTATGAGTATTCCCAACAAAAATTGTGTAGTAGAAATTGCTTGCAGTTTGAAGAGATGTTTGCAGCTCCAACACCTTCATCAGCTAGTGTTCCATCTTCTAGGTTCTGACAAGATCAGTAAGGCATCAGGGGAGTATTTCAGGCACCAGAACCTACCCAACTTGTCCAAAGTGTGGTAATAACCATCGATGCAAGTGTCCTGCAGGAAAGGAAGGATTCTTTTGGTGTGGTCAGTCTGGTCACAAGTTGAGATATTGTCCTTCTACTAAACAGGGTCAAGGAGTCAATAATTGTAGGGCTCAATCTACAACTTAGGCAGAACCAGCAGGTCGCCCGACTGTACATGGTAACTTATCTGGTACAGGTGGTGAACAACGCCAAAACAGGTTGTATGATCTTTAGGCTCACAAGGATCAGGAAAATTCTCTTGATGTAGTCAATGATACGTTACGAGTTTTTAACTTATAGGTTTATATTTTGTTAGATCCAGGGGCTACTGTCTCATTTGTAACTCCTTATATAGCAGTTAACTTCGATGTTAGTACAGAAACTCTAGAAGAACCCTTCTCAGTTTCTACTCTAGTTAGTGACTCAGTTATAACTAGACAATTATACAAAAATTGCCCTACCACAGTCTCTAAGAAAGTCACCTTAGCTGATCTTGTAGAGTTAGAAATGGTAAACTTTGATATCATTCTAGGCATGGATTGCTTGCATTCCTGTTACACCTCAGTCAATTGTAAGACTAATATCGTTCATTTTCAGTTTCCAAACAAACCAATCTTAGAATGGAAGGGTAGTAGCTTAGCACATATGGGTCGATTCATTTCTTATGTTAAGGCCAAATAGATGATCTCTAAGAGTTATCTCTATAATCAAGTTCAGGTTAAGGATTCAAGCTCTGAAACCCCAACTCTTTAGTCAGTTCGAGTAGTTAATGGGTTCCAAGAAGTGTTTCTAGAAGATCTTCTCGGAGTTCCTCCAAAAAGAAAAATCGACTTTGCAATTGATCTCCTTCTACATACCCAGCCTATTTCTATTCCTCCTTACAGAATGGCTCCAACAGAGATTAAGGAATTGAAAGAGCAGTTGAAATCTAAATAAGAGCTTCATCAAACCTAGTATTTCCCCATGAGGTGCACCGATGTTGTTCGTTAAAAAGAAAGATGGTTCTCTCAGAATGTGCATTGACTATCGGTAGTTCAAAAAAGTCACAATCAAGAATAAGGATCTTATCCCCACGGTTGATGAATTGATTGACCAACTTCAGGGTGGTAGTAATTTCTCAAAGATACACCTTATATCTGGTTAACATCATCTTACATTCAAAGATAGTAACATCTAAAAAACAGCCTTCAGAACTCGGTATGGTGATTAGGAATTTGTAGATATGTCATTTGGACTAACAAATGCCCCTACAACTTTTATGCATTTGATGAACAAAGTGTTCAAGCAGTATTTGAAGTTGTTTGTTAACGTCTTTATTGATGATATCCTCATTTACTCTAGGAATGAGGAAGAACATGCTAATCACTTGAGGGTTGTCCTACAAACTCTCAAAGATCACCAATTATTAGCTAAATTTAACAAATGTGAGCTTTGGATGCAGTCAGTTACTTTCTTTGGGCATATAGTGTCTAGTAAAGTGATCCGAGTGGATTCTCATAAAATAGAAGCAGTGAAAAAATGGTCCAGACCTACCTTTCCTACAAATATTAGAAGCGTCTTGGGTCTGCCTGCTTATTACAGAAAGTTCGTGGAATGATTTTTATCCATAACCTCTCCATTGACTAAGTTAACTTAGAAAAAGGTTAAGTTTCAATGGTCAGATGATTGTACGAAAATCTTCACAGAAATAAAAACTAAGTTCATTACAACCCCTATTTTGACTCTACAGAGGTTTTAGACGATTATGTGATCTAGTGTGATGCCTCCAGAGTCGACCTAGGCTGTGTGTTCATGTAGCCAACTAAGGTTATATAGCTTATGCTTCTAGACATGTTGAGGTGTATGAGAAGAATTATCCAACTCATGACCTCGATCTTGCAGTAGTAGTGTTTGCAGTTAGGATTTGGAGACATTACTTGTATGGTGTTCACATAGATTTGTTCATAAAACATAAAAGCCTTCAGTATGTGCTTACCCAAAATGAATTGAATCTTCGCTAGAGGATATGGCTTGAGTTCCTCAAAGATTATGATATTAGTGTGCATTACCATCCTAGTAAGACCAATCTAGTAGCAGATGCTCTTATCAGACTATCTATCGGCAGTGTAGCACATGCTGAGGAAGAAAGAAAAGAAATAGCAAAAGATGTTCACAGGCTTGCTCGCTTGGGAGTTTGCCTTATGAGCATATCAGATACTGGTGTAATAGCTCATAATGGATACAAATCTTTATTGGTAGCGTAGGTTAAGGAAAAGCAAGACATTGATCCGATATTGCTTCAACTAAAGGGTGCAGTTCATCAGTAGAGAATTGAGTTTTTCTCTAAAAGAGGAGATGGTGTGCTTCGCTATCAGGGTTGATTATGTGTTACTAATAGGTCCTCAGTTTCCCTCTCATTTCAGGAAGTCATTTCAGAAAGTCTTGGTACTCAGGTTAATGTTTACACAACATTTAATCCACAAATGGATGGTAGGGCAAAACGTACCATTTACACCTTAGAGGACATGTTGACAGCTTGTCTGATCTACTTTAAAGGTAGTTAAGATGATAACATTTATCTTATAAAGTTCGCCAACAATAATAGTTATCATTCAGGCATTCAGATGACCCCTTATAAGGCATTGTATAGGCGTAGATATAGATCTCCAGTTGGTTGGTTTGAAGTAGGTGAACAAGCATCCATTGGGCCAGGTTCGGTACATGATGTTATGGAGAATGTTTAGATCATTAGAGATAGATTTAAGAAATACCAGAGTCGCCAGAAATCCTATGCAGATGTAAGGAGAAGGGACTTGGAGTTCAAATTTGTAACACCCCATATTTTAGTGAGTTGAGCTAGTGTGTTGAAGAGTCTTGTAGTGGAGTGTCGAAGTGTTGTATGAGGGTTATAACTCAAAAGAATTACTCACATACTTAGAATGACATGTTTAGGGGTTAAACATTCGGGTACGACTCCCCAAGGACCACCCAAGAGGTCCTTGAGGAGGACCCCAACACTCCCAAAAAGATGTCAAAACAGCTTGGTTAAGGAGACCTATTCATGCCCAATAGATCAACCTATACCCCGTAGGTCAAGGGCATAGGTCAGGCCTGAGTTGGCCTACAATCTTTGAGCCACTGATCCAAATGACGGACACAAACCACGTCCAGTAGACCCATCCATGGTCCGTGGATGGGGTCTCGTGAGTGCTACCAGTTTTTGGTAAATTAGTTGTGAGTGACGAGTTGAGGGTTAGTTTAGGGGTTAGGAGGGATGATTAGTTAGTTAATTAACCTCCTATAAATAGTTAATAGACCCTAAACTAATCACTTTAACTCATTCGTATTAGAACTCTCAAAATTATTCTCCAAAAATTATCTCTTTAGAAGCAGAGAAAAAGATGAAGAAGAGGGACATCATCTAGGTCGTTTCTCCATTGATTTCAAGATTTGTTTAGGGCATTGATTAAAGGTATGTGAATCTTAATCATCCATGGGTTCTTCCACACATGGAGCCCCCATAGTTTCCTCTCAATTGTGAACTCAAAAACACAATTCTAGTGAAAGTTGTGATTGCATTGTGGGTAGGGCTTGGGTGTGATTCCAATCTAGTGGATACCACCCAATTATGATTGATTTAGCTTTGATTAATGATAATGTGATGATTTCATGTGATTTCTATGGTAAACCCTAATCTAAATTGATGAATGTGATCTTTGCGGGTTTATTCCATTAGAGGCAAAGTTGAAGGTTCATATGTGATCTTCCTAATTCAATGTAGTGTGTAGTAATTGATCAAAGTTAGGATCATATAATCATGAATTTAACAAGTCTCTATTGTATATGATTGATCGTGACTTGTAAAGTTATAATTGAACCTTTATGATCAATTAAGACTAGAATTACCTAATAATGGAAGATGTGATCAAATTACCTTGAAATCTAGCTATAAAGAACATATTAAGAAACGAAACATGAGAGTGGGGTTTCTGATCATGATAGTTAGGGCTTTAGGGTGAAACTAATGTGATTAACTATTGATATAAAGTCTTGAGAGTAAAGTCTAAGAGACAATAAAAGTCTAATAATAGGTTGAATTGTGGTGAAAGGCCTATACTGACCTAAGCTACCTTAGGAAAGCTTAATAGATGAAAGTTATAGAAATTGAACATGTATTGAATGTCGAGGACATCCTTCTATGAGAGATGAGTGTTAAGCAAGGTTTAACAAGTAAACTTTGAGCTGTATACTTGGCCTCAAGTGGATATTGAAGATGAGGTTGAGTATCACACAAGATAGGGTCCGGACTCCAAGAAAAAAGGAGAGCCACACCTAGTTGATGTGAGGACTATCCAAGTTAAAGAGGGGGAGCTCTTACGTAGTAGAGTGTGGGTTTTCCCACAGTTAGGTATCACGAGATGGGAACCTTCGCATAGTTAAGTTAAGGTTCTTAGTAGAAATCTCCATATCCTATGAACTAAGACATGCTTGAGAAGTATCTCATAGTGTTCTAAAGCATAATTGAACTAATACAACTTAATAAAATACCTCATAGTGTTCTAAAGTTAAAGAGAGGAACTAGGTTCCAAACCAAGAAGTGTTAGCATGAGGATATAAAGGTTGTACTTAACATGTATAGTATCATGGGGTGCTATGCATGCATTGCACAAGTATGACTTAAGGTCATTAAAAAAGAAGTATTGGGATAGGATTGTGCTAGAGTTACCTTTCCTACTTCTAGTTGGCTAAAAGTGAGAGATTTCCTTAGTTGTGACAGTTAAACTAATAATGAGGCCAAAGTAGAATGAATATGACTAGGATGACTTCAAGGCTATGCGTAGTGTGAAGGGTAGTTTGGGAAGCCTTTCATGCATTGAGCAAGTGTGTCTTGGGGTTACTTAGAAGTATGGTATCCTTGTGGCATAAAGAAGCTTAAGAGTTGGCCTTGTACATATATTATAATTAAGATGACATGAAGACCTAAGTCTTGAATGTGAAGCAGGACTATGCCCAAGAATGACCAAAGAGAGTTACTTAGCTTGGGTGGTAGTATGGGATCCTAACCTCGCATTGTACAAGTATACTTGGAGGTGGCTTGTGCAATCGTTCTCTTGTAACATGAAGGACTTAACATTGAAGAATGTAACCATGGAATTCTAAGTAAAGACTACGCCATGACCATGATGTATCACTAATGCTCATTAAATATATCTTATGTTGACTTGTGTTTATATGATGATTATGATGATGATTATTCTATGGCTATATTGATTGTGTTATGGCCATGTTATTATCTCTTATGCTTATGTCTTATGTTGACTAACCATTTGAGATTCTTTTATGATGTTGTGCTAGCTTTCATACTTCGTACATTTTGTACTAACACAAATTTTCTACATTCTAATCAAATGTAGGGTTAGAGGCTAGAGTTGCTTTGGAGGCTAGGTTTCAAGGATTAGAAGAGTTGAAGATCTTGGTGAGGCCTCATAGCACCGAGGACAACATCCACTTTACCTTTATGTCTTTTATTTTCATGTTCAGACTATTGTATGGGCTGTGTCCCAAGAGTATGTTCAAAAAGTTGTATTAGATGGTTTGAGACAAAATATAGAATGTCTTTTGCTTGCTTTTATGAAAAAATACTTTGATTGTAAAAGTTTTAAATTTTCCCATATTTTCTATTATCTTATGTTAAGAATGTGCTAAGGGCTTGTATGCAACCCCTTCGAGGTCAACTATGCCATGTTACGTCTAGGGGGTACCCCTGGGTCTTGACGAAATTAATGATTGGGTTTTCCTAAAAGTTTCACCTCTAAAGGGGGTGATGAGGTTTTCCAAGAAAGGGAAGCTTAGTCCTAGATATGTAGATCCTTACAAGATCATGAAAAGAGTTGGTAAAATGGTTTATGAGTTGGAATTGCCAGAAAAACTAGTAGTAGTGAATTCAGGCTTTCACATTTTGTTATTGAAGAAGTTTGTGGGTGATCCAGGCTCTATAGTGCCATTGGAAAGTGTGGTTGTGAAGAATAGTTTCATTTAAGAGGATGTTCAAGTTGAGATTCTTTATCGTCAGGTTCGAAGGTTGAGAAACAAAGAAGACACTTCAGTTAAGGTGTTGGGGAGGAGTCATTCCGTTG
Organism: Solanum boliviense; assembly: GCA_029582625.1. NCBI lineage: Eukaryota > Viridiplantae > Streptophyta > Magnoliopsida > Solanales > Solanaceae > Solanum > Solanum boliviense. The sequence goes on along the minus strand of JAJOOJ010003604.1, from coordinate 7,404 downwards.
GGAGCTACTTGGGAAGCAGAAGTAGCCATAAATGCCAAGTATCCTTATCTCTTTCCTTTCGATTCCATTCCAACTTCGGTAATGTATCCTCTCCAGCTTTTTAGTGACTGACGCGCAGCTTCAATCTTTGTATCATGTTCCTTTAGTTAGTCTTGCATTTTCATAGTATTTGTGTGTTCTTGAAACTTAATTCTGTCATAAATAAGTTTCCAGTAATTTTACGGTAGGGCTGCAGCTCTTCCCCTCCATATTTACCTACTTTAGTCTACATTCGAGGACGAATGTTCCAAAGGGGGAGATAATGTAACACCCTGTATCCTAGATAGACCATAATGCACATTTTAGAAGTTATAGGTGCCACCATCGGGCACCACCCGCAGACCGTAGGTGGGGTCCATGGATGGCCACCTGCAGCTCTCCCTATAAAATCCAGAAAATTGTTCTAAGGCATGACCCATGGTCGGACCCACGAATCGTAAGTTAGACCACAGGCCGTGGTCCTGGTCCATGGATCAAGACCCCTAGAACCCAGTCTTTGAAATCCAATGACGGTTAACAAGATGGAGTGCGGGTCTGTCCACTGACTGTAACTCAGTCAGTTGGTTGGCCTCGATAACTTTTAAGTCAGGGGTCGTTTGGCCTTTTTCTTATACGTTAGACTCCTAAAATACGTCGTTTTGGTTCATTTTAGCCTAGTAACTTAATTAGAACTTCCCTTAGTCTACTCATTCGCCGAAAAATTCATCAAGTTTAACAAAAATAAGGAGAAAGAGTTGACCAACCCTCTCGAAGAACGTAGCATGGTTTTCTTCAGTTGTTGTACCGAAATCGAAAGATTTCTATGTAATTTTGTCACTAGGTTTGTGGTATTTGACTAGTGGGTTCCTTTCACTTGTTATGTCCTTAGCATTCAGTCAGATTTTTTATTCCCGCTATATTATCTAGACCTAGGATTTCTAGAATTTCAGCAGATTAGAATGATTTAGTTTTTTTAACATTCCTAATCAGATTATCATGTCTTAGTATTTTTTTGCATATATTCTTGCATAGACTTAGAACCCTAGTTATGTAGTTATTTATCAGGACCCGAGACTACACGTCAGAAGTGACACGATGTACAAGAATCCAAAAAGTCTCATACAAGCCTCATAGTATGCCATCACATAATATAATAGAAATAGTGCAGGATTTAAAACTTTTCTTTAAATCTATACAATCGAAAATCATTTAAAACAACAAAAGTCTACTTGTCTCACATGGCCATCTAATACATTTGAGTCTAAACTAGGGTCACAACCTATACAATAGAAAGTCTACTAAGTGTCTGGTACAATGAAGAAACGAAATGACGATAAAGCACTTCTCCTCGGATCCTTGAGGACATACCACAAGCTTGATCAAAAGTCAACTCAAACTTTATCTAGAAGGAATCAACTCACTTGCCGGAACCTACACTTTTTAGAAAAAGGTAGAAATGTGGGTTAGAGCATTTAATGTACTAAGAATGATAGCAATGCAAAAACCATGCTTAAAAATGATATTTTATTTAAAAATCATGCTAAAGGCAAATTTTGAGAAAACCTCATGAACATAAGTATAACAAGCATAAGATACAACATAATCAACATATAAGTCATTTCAATACATAGAACATTCACCTTAAGTAACCCTAAGTGTAACGACCCGAGAGCACCCCCTAGCCGTTACCAGCGTATTCGACCTCTCGGAGGTCTTATACAAGCCCTTAGCATTCTTCATAGCATTTATCATAGAAAAATAGCTGAAAATTAAAACTTTTTCATAATTTAACACAAGACTTAAACAGTCACCTCATTTAAACATTTAACACAAAATCGGAGTACTATGTCTCAAGGTAGCCATCTTAAAAAATGACTACAACACAAGAGGGACACATCCCTTAGAATACAAAAGAAACTAATATCTAGTGCATAGAACTTAAGGAAACTCTTTAACATAAAGGTCCTTGAATCTTTAAGAACACACCCGAACTTGGGAATACTAAGCCAAGCTCCTCACTTCAAGGACAGGCCCTTTAGCCACCACCACCTACACTTGGTGTAAAAAGATGAAGAAGAATGGTGTTAGTACAAGAATGCACTAAGTATGATAATCGTGCAAAAACGTGTTTTTAAAAGGACATTTAGTTGGAAACTATGCATCATGCCTTTTTTTTGAGAAACTTCAAGAACATTTAGTACAATAGGCACAACATAAACCACATACATCATCATACACATGGAAACCATTCATAATGGCACATAGAGCCACTTAAAACATTTTAGGTACATTCAATGCATACAATACATTACCTTCCTATTTATCTTAACTCACTTCCTCAAGCAACCTTTAGGGAATACTTGGTGCAATGTATCACCTTAAGGTTACCAAGGGTGAACTTACATATAACCTTAATGAATCCAACCACATATAATCATAGAGTCATAAGCAAACTATAAGACATAGTCTTCACATAGGAACCATCACCTAAGACAACCCCCAAGTCACACTAGTGCAATGTGCAAGAAGCATCCCATAATACTACTCACACCAAGTGTTCCTAGGAATCCACCATAGACTAGGCACATCATATTCAACAAGTCATCACATCTTCATTTAACATTAGATAGAAGACCAACATACTTCATAACATCATATAAAGACTCATTCCTTTACTACATCATCAGTCATAACCCATTTAGTTCATATCATAGGTAAAACACCCTCACAACCCCTTCACAAGCTCACTTGTGCAATGTACACATGAGTCCCATACACCCACATATAGTAAGCAAACCCATTAAGAAGTCATAAGTGTAATTCAAATGCATAATCATACTTCAGGTCATGACATAAGTGAATTCAACTTTAACATGATTTCATATTAACATACATAGACCATAGTCTTCATTACATAAAGAGCCTAATCATAACCTCCCTTAGAGTCCACTTGTGAAATGCATAAGTAAGGTCCATAGTCCTACCTACACTAAGTAACTCTTCAAAAATCCATGATTAGAGTTCATATTCTTATCTTAGTTCATTTCTTAACTTTTGGGAGACATTGTCATAACCGATATAGACCATGTGAGCTACATGGAATCTTGTTTTCTAGTCCCACACCGAAAAGAGAGGGTACTACTTGTCAAAGTAGGACCTACATACATAATAGGTATATAGTGGATCTAATAAGCTAATACCTACGAGGGCACATAGTTATGGAACAAGGAGATTGGTACTAGAAAACATTGACTTACTAAGCGTGGAAGTTTACATCTCATGAGACAACATCTATGTTAGGAACCCAGACTTGCTAAACGTGAAGGTTCTCTTGTGGGAATCCTGACTTGCTAAACGTGAAGCCCCCACTCTCATTTTTCATGATCACTCGATGCTAAGCTCCAACTCCCTTTTTAAACATCTTTAAGCCTTTATTTAACATTTGTTCATAAAATAGGCTTTAGGGACTTTATCCCTCATATCATATAGCTCAAATGTTTCTAACATGAGAACGACCATTCATCATAGAACCTACATTATGTGAGAATGACCTTTCACATAGTCTTACCATATTCATAACATAGTCTAGTTTAGAGTATAATTCAGCAAACCTTTCAAGAGACTCACTTTCTGTAACACCCCGACTTTGCGAAACGTCTAAACTTACTCGTATCTCCATGGAAAGACAAGGAGGGTGGGTAATAAATTAAGAATGATGTGGTATGTCCTATTTTAAGTGTTCTAGTGTTGCATCTCAAGTTTTGAAGTTAGGTAAGTGGCAAAATAAAAGTTGGCGGAAGTTATCGTAAGTTCCTTCTTAAGGATTTCTCTGAAATTTGGGTCAAATGTCTTGGAGTTTTTCTCCCAATATGTAAATATTTATGGGGCCCACAAACTATCACATCGAAGTTCTACAAGTCTAGTTTCCAACGCTTCAAATCGTTTGTTCATACGACTTCAGAGTAGAGAGATATTTACGTTTTCGTAGGACTGCGCAAGCAAGCACGTGAGGTGAGGCACTAAGTCGGTGGAAATTTGCATATATCATTTTCTACGACTTTTTTCTTCATTTTTAAGCTAATAACCAGAGAAATTAGAGAAACCCATTTCTAGAATCAAGTGAAGTATAAATTTTCTCGACTTAAGTCCTTGGCGAAAGTTGTTCTACGCGTTGGGCTCATCATCGTGGTATAATTTGTTTTATCAATTTCGTAGCATATCACACTTTAGTGTTGTGACAACAAGGGTTTGAATAAATTTGAAGGTTTTGAGGCATATTACGAACCTAAGATCGAGGTAAGACCCTTCTTTCATCAACTCTAGCTTTTATAAGCAGCAAATAGCAATTTGCGACGGAAATACATATCTTTTATCGTATTGTCATGGTATCTTTTATTTTGTGTGCTGATTATGGTCCTACCTTATTTTAGTATCGAGGGAGTTATGAGTAAAAGTCGTTAGCCACGTGAATTTAGCAAAAAAGGTATGTTAAGGTTATTCCCTACTTACAACATGTTCCTTAATATACTTGATATGCTTGTAGCGTCATTGTTGATTATTGGCTGCTCGAGTTGATCTAATCCTCCCTTGTCGGGATTCTTATTCACTCAGTAGGGTCCCTATGTTGGACACGACTTAGAGGCTATTTGTACAGGTTGCTTATAACTAGATTGCTCGCTTTTAATGATTTGATTGTTATTGTTGCCCTTGAGGCTATTGTGATTAGCTGCAGGAATGTGATTTATGCCTAGAAGGGCTATGTTCTGCCTACGGGGCCATATGGATAACTCAAAGAGCTATATGTTGCCTACGGGACTATATTGATGCCTAGCAGGGCTATGAGTTGCCTACAGGGCTGTATTGACGTCTAAGAAGGCTATGGGCTTCCTACATGGCTATGTTGTTGCCTAAGAGGGCTATGAGTTGTCTATAAGCTATGTTGATACCTAAGAGAACTATGTGCTACTATGGGGTTATATTAATGCCTAAGAGGGCTAGGTGATTGCCTACAGGGCTAGGGGACTATTGATAGGTGGTCTTGTGTGCTGTTTGTACCTGCCGAGCTTATGGGGGCTCTGTTAGGTTGTTGTTTTATTATTTTTGATAAATTTAGATTTATGAGCAGGTCAGTACACTTATCTTATCATTGATTTATTTGTCGGAATATTCCAATATATTAAGATACTTGATCATAGCCTATTGCCTTTCATACTCTGTACATTATTTTGTACTGACGCCCCATTGCCTATGGGCGCTGCATTCGCATGCAGGTCCTGACAGACGATTGAGTAGACCTCCTCAGCAGCAGGATTGACTTATATCCCATTGGCTAGCCCCTTTCCTTCGAAGCTGCCAATGTTTGGAGGTTTTTTAGATTTTATTGTACATATTTCTATGGGTAGGCTGGGGCCTGTCCCGCCAATCGTTAATATTCTTAGAGGCTTGCAGACTAGTGTGTGGGGTTTATAACTACGTTATGGCCATGCTGGCCTAGTTTGTAGGTTTGCTGAAGCTTGTTGGTTGTGTGATGCGTAATTTTGTTATATACACGCTTTCAATATTGGTATAGAGATCATGGTGGCCTTGACAGCCCAATTAGGACTTCTATGCTAGTTGACAATTTCTTTTTATGACCTCTTGGGAGTAGTTGTTTCTTTTGTAGATCTGTTGACTGGGGCCTTGCCGGCCAGGGCTTAGTTTTAACCCGAGATATACTTGTTTGTTTTCTTAATTACATGTGACTGCCATGTGCTAGTAGTAAATAGTTTAGCAGGGTCGGCTCGGGCCTGAGTTTTGGCATTAGGAGTCAGTTACGCCCCTTGAGTTTGCGGCGCGACAAACTTGGTATCAGAACAACGTCGTATCCTAGGGATTCTGTAAGCCGTGTCTAGTAGAGTCTTGTTTATAAATTTGTTGTGCACCACATTCGATAAACAAGAAGCTACCGGACATTTTAGAATGACTATCCTTCTTTTGCTCACATCGTGCTATAGAACGGTGTCTTAAGGGTGGATGTTTCTGGCTTATAATTTATATTTGCATGCAAAGAGAGATGGTTGACACCAGACAGACTACCATTAGCCATGGACTAGATACAACTGCAGGCAATGTACGGCAAGGTACCACAGGTGGAGGCAGCCCATTATGAGACCCAGGGGGAGACATCTTCTCAGCCCCCTATAGCTTCTCAACCACTTTATGAGCCTCCGAGGACTACAGGACCCCCGGTTCCACCTGCAGTACCACCTCTAGTCCCTTCTATTCCATATGATCAGGATTTCAAGAGTGCACTATATATGTTAGCACAGTTAGTAGCTTCACAGCGCCAGCCAGTTGCGCCAGATGTTACCGGACCTTCTAAAGGGCTCGAAAGTTTGAGAGTTCGTGAATTTCTTGCCTTGAATCCTCCACAATTTACAGGGACAGATCGCAAAGAGGACCCTCAGTATTTTTTTGATCAGCTTCATAGGATCTTCAGAGTCATGCATGCCTTAGCGACTGAGTCAGTTCAGTTAGCAGCATTTCGATTGCGTGATGTTGCAGTATTTTGGTACGAAAACTGGGAGAGATCTAGAGGAAAAGATGTATCTCTACCCATTTGGGATAGCTTTGTATAAGCTTTCATAGATCATTATTTGCCTCGGGAGATTAGGGATGGCCGGGTGGACCAGTTTCTGAACCTCCAACAGGGCAGCATGAGTGTCCGAGAGTACGGGCTGAGATTTGATTCATTGGCTAGATATGCACTAGCATTTGTTGATACGATGCATGACAGAGTGCGAGATTTGTGGGAAGGCTTGAGTCAGACTATATCGACGCTTGTTCTACTGCTGCATTAAATGATAATATGGATATCTCACGAATTTAGGCCTTTGCCCAAGTCATAGAGGATCGCTGACATGTACAGTATATGAATGAAAGGGTCGATAGAGAGAGAAAGAAGAGGGATAGGGCTACTGGTTCACATGGAGATGTTCAGGGTGCTCCCAGACCTCGATATTCTAGTAGGCCACCTAGACCTCCACCAGAATAGTTCCAGGGTAGTAGCTTTTATAGTCAGGACCAGGTAAGGGCTCACAAGCATCAGACTCTCATCAGCAGAGAGGCTCAGGCCAGGCTAGGACAGCACCGCCGCGTTGTGCAACTTGTGGTAGGATGCATTTCGGGAGGTGTAAACAGGGTTCCTGTCACGACCCAAGCCTATGGCCTAGACGTGACCGGCGAATGGGGAACCCGAAGGAACCCCAAACAAGCCTCATAGCGTATCATTACACATCCTTGGTCGCGGAAGCAATTAAAATGACCATAAGCAATAAGCATAATCAAAGGGGGAAATCGGGACTAAGGGAGTAAGAGAAAAAAAGAAGAAATGATACATAAATACCA
>JAJOOJ010003603.1:0-81686 GCA_029582625.1 Solanum boliviense | reverse complement strand
CCCATTTCCCACTCAATTTTACCCCCTGAATAAGAATATGAAGTTGAATTTCCGAAATCATGCACGGATTTTGAGATATATGGAAATTACAATTATAGGTGTTTCCGAAGCACATTTTCGGGCATTTTTGGGGTCGTTTCAACTACACTTCTACCAGAGGTTTTCAAGAGGACTCATGTGAAGAAGAAAGAAAATGAGTCGAATCCGAATATATTGGTGGAGGAAAGGGCCGAACAAATTTACGTAAGTTATTTAATATAAATAGTGAATATATATATATATATATAAGTAATTTGAAGCTAATTTTTATTTTTAATATGCTCAGACAATATAATAAGTACGTGAATGAGAATCTAGATAGTTCGGTCCAAATGACGTCTGAATGTCCACTCAAATTTAGACAGAAAAAGTGGTAGGGGGGACACACAAGGGTAGAGTCTATGATTGAGTCTCTAATAACTATGTACGTCGACTTCAGTCAGGTTTAGAAGGTATTAGATAGTCACATCTAGTTGAGTAACTTGACGATGTTCAAATTGTTGCTATGTTGGATTAAATAAAAAAACTTACAGTAGCACTGACAGAGTCTGAGCAAAAAAGAGTAGCTGAACAAGAAAGCATGAGTGTGACTGTTAAGCAATCTAAAGAACAAGTGTTGAACCTCACTCGTTAACCTGTTACATCTTCTCCAGCCGATGAAACCGACGACGAGAGTAAGCAGGTTGATGATTTCTCACCCTTTAGGCATCAGATCTTCTGTTTATGCACTTTTTAAAATTTTGAAATGAATTTTGATAGACTTTAAAAGTCTTTAAATTGTGATTTAGGTATTTTTGAAAGTTAATTTAAGTTTGTTGTTTTATATTTTGTATAGCATGTTTATTAGGTGTTTTTCGTGATTTGGCTTAATTGATTTGAATAGAATTTGCAAGTGGGAAGCAAAAAAGTAGAAAAATCAAAAGATATGGTGGTCTTGTGCGTCGCTTTTCTGAGGTTTTTTAAAATATAATTTTCTGAAAAGTGATGCAGTCCGTCGCTTTGGAAATGTTAAAAATAAAATAAAATAAAAGAAAACTCGACGGACAACGTCTCTATGTCCGTCACTTTTCAATATTTCAATAAAATTATAAATTAAAAATAATGCGTCACTTTTTGCAAATTAAAAGAATTGTTATAAAGCGCCGGACGACATCACATTATTCAAGAAAATACTTTTTTTTAAACGATGCAACCCGTCGCTTTATGAAAAGTGTCAAGCCAATAAGTGACGAAGTTGATTGCGACACTTTTCCTTCACTTTTGACCAAAAAAGTGACACAGTCTGTTGCTTTTGGCCATCATTTTTTTCTAGTTTTATACTAGTGGTTGTTGTTTCTGAATGATTTCTACTGTTTCTTGTGCAGCTAAGGAATAAATCTGAAAGTACTCGAGATAAATGGAGCTGCAAAAGGGAGTCCGTAATAATAATCCATGATCTCGATGTAGCATGTGATGGAGTAGTGTACACATTAAAATTATAATTAATTCATTAATTGAAAAAATTACAATACATGATTATTATTTAGTTATGTACATTAATATCTAGTGTTTATCCCTTAATAAATTGAAATTAGGAGGAACTAGGGCTATTAGGGGGACCAGGATGACGAGATAGAATACAGGGATGCGGGATGGGATGAGATGGTCATTGGTCGGGATCGCCAGGAAAAAAGGGCGTAGTCCTATCCCATCCCACCTATTTTAATGGACGAATCGGGGTGGATTGGAATATGTGACAATATTTACTTTAATTATTTAAATTATAATTGTATGTTTAAGCCTTTAAATTATGATCTTTAATGACATCTTTTAACTAAGTAAGAAAAACGAAAGTATGTTCATATTTTTGAAATTATAATTTTTAAATGTCAAATTTCATATTTGAACTTTAAAATTTAAAATTTGAAAGTTTATATTTAAAATTTCAAAGTTCAACTTTTAAATTTAAAATTTCAATGTTTAAATTTTATAGTTCAAATTTTAAAGTAAATTCGATAACAAAAATTATTAAGTTGTTAAAGTTTTGTAGGAGTAATTTTTAAGTTAGTTTAATTATTTAAAATTAATTTATATTAATATAAAACATACTTGTATTAAATGTAAGACAAGTTTTATTCTTGAAATGGTACTCTTGCTCGTTTAGCATCGTAAAATACTTGATCTCGATATAGCATGAGTTCGAGTGTACACATTAAATTTTAATGAATTTATTAATTGAAAAAATTACGACATGTAATTAAATTTTTTACCATTAATATCCAGTGTAATTAGGGTTGTTCATGATTATGGTTAAAAAAATCAAACCGGACAATAATCTGAACTAAACCGATTAAAAAAATAGATATTTGGTTTAGTTTGGTTAGGTTTGGTTTTAAATTTTAAGAACCGATACTATTTGGTTTGGTTTTGGTTTTACTAAAAACAAACCGCAAAAATAACCAATCTGAATCGAGAAATTAGATGCATGAATTTTATAATTATTTATATATTATTCATAAATAAAATACAAATGTTTTGTTAAATTTTAATTAACTTAAGTCTATAAGTTTACCATTTTCTCAAGCAACACTTAAATTTTAGCCCAACTATTACAACTCTAAATCTAAGTCCATCAAAATTCATTACTTTAATCTTTACCTACTGTAATGACCCGAAAAGTTATTTCTATTTTTTTAAAAATACCATTTTACCCCTCAAGATAGTTGCCCCGAGTCATTCCTGGTTAGGCGGTGAAGTTGGTGTGGTAATTTTGAACTATTCGATAACTACTATTATTTAATTGATAGATATTTATTAAATAATTAATTTTTATTAGTTGGTGATTAATGGGCCAAGTCCATAATTTAAGTTAATACTTTATGTCACTTGATCCATATGTTAAAACTAAATGAAATTAAAGGGGGCTATCATTATTATTATTTTTACTCTAACACAAATCGTTTGCGGCTGAAACTGTCCTACGAGAGAACTCAACTTTGAAGTCGGCAGAATTAATAAAAAACTTCTTCAGGTAAAGCTTAAACAAGCTCCAACATTTTTATACATATTGATGGTTGGGTTGGAATCCCCTTGGAATGTATTAATTTTTAAATAGTTATCTTATGTGTTCAATTAAATTTTATTTCAAATATGGTGAACTTTTGGTAGAAGTATCAAATATTTTTGACGGCTACTAACGTAGCACTATTAACTAATCATTAGGTAATGATGGGTAGATCCATCACCAATTACTATATAGGTTAGTTAATGCATATGATTTTTGGTCATTTTTCATGGTGGTAATTTCAACAGTTCCTTTTCATTTTGGTTTTTGTGTTGAATTTTTTCGTATAACATTATAAATTGGATTCAAGTTTCTACATATTGAGATACGTAGTTAAATATTAGGTGTATTATATTATATGAGTATAATTAAATTTATTATATTTAGAGTAATGGAGACATAACCCTAGGCTTAAAATTTAGGAATATGAGATTTGACCTATTGGTTGGAATTAAGATTTAGGAACTTGATTATAGATTTGAGTGAGTTTTTGGGTAAAGTCTTGACACATAATAATTTGAGTGTTGTTAGTTTTGAAATCTTATTGTGATTATTTATTCGGATAGATTGCATTGATTTGGAAGTCCAACGAAAGAGAAAGACTCAAGTTCAGGAATGACTGTTCAACTATTTGAGGCAAGTGGATTTCTAAATCCTTGTTAAGTGTATAGCATCGTGTATTTCCTTGTGGTATGTGTTGGTGAGTAATGGGACTTGGTAATGGATTGACTTGTCCATACTAGATAATTCAAATGATGAAAAAGGGTAATAAAAGGCAATGTGATTAATCGTTGGTCTTGACTTGTGTGATATAGGCAATATCTTGAGTTGTTCGACAATTGAAAGTGGACTAATTAAAAGGATGGCAAGATAATGAACAATGTAAGTTGGGAAAATACAATTAGACAAGTTATCATAACATGTAAGGGTTGCTTAGCGAATGATGAGAATGATGTTCAACCAACTGAGGTCAAAATATCTACTATGATTATATAGATTGTGTGTATATCACAGAAGGACATGATATGACTACTATAATAGTATCGATTCTTATTTAGTTAGAGTTATGAAGTGTGTTACTTCTGCTATTGGCCTGATCAAAGAAAGAATGCATATCAATTAGGATAGAGACTGAACTTATTTAATAATGTTTTGTAGCTACTCAACGGGTAGAAATATGTTGGCTATTTTGGTACAATCTTTTTGGTAGGTATGAGGTGTTCTAGTGATATAACACACATTCACGATGTGGTACGAGTGGTATATGTAAATGGATGTGTCAATTGTTAAGTATGAATACTACCTACTTAAGGATTATCAATTGCATCACATTCTCATATAATGACATTTGATGTTGCATTCACATTTAAGAAACCAACTGGATTGTTACTGTAGATGTTTGGGGTTAAGTAGTATGTATAAGGAAGATTTTAGTGATAAATTGTTGATAAGGTATTAATGTGTTAAGTTGAGAAGTGTATCTCGAGGGTTTTAAATGAGGACCGGTGATTTCATCTTAAGGTCCAAGGGAATGGTTAGATACTAGAATGACAAGCTTATGGGTAAAGGAAGTCCCAAAGAGTATACTTGTGTGAAGATAATGGAAAGTTTTAGTAAAAAGTACATTTTAAAGCGGGTTAGTCCTTTGGATTTTATTAGTATAACTAGGTTTAAGGTGTCATATTGTAACACCTCGCTATTTCAAAGAACTAGAATTGGAGAGAAACCATTTTTGGAAAGAATGAAATCTGAAATTTGGCATGTTATGTTAAATATGAGATTTGGGTCAACTTCAAATTACCACAACTTACAGTAAAGGATAAGTTAGGTGTTTCATAAGATAATAAATTAAAGGCCTTGTATTATCTTTCCAACGCTATCGAGTTTGTTAATTTTTGAGAGGGAGATATGCCCGTTTAAAGTTTGGATGTCAGGATAAGGAAAGTCACCCAAATTTAAGAGGGGTATTTTGGTCTTTTCCTTACCCAATTAGTTTAATTCATTTAGTAATTTATTTGGGGTATAAACTAATTTGGTTCAGTTTACGCATTCCAAATTAACGTTAGGGATTTGAGAGAAGAGAAAACAGGAGAAAAGCCAAGGTTTGTCGCGTTCTTGAGATTTTGCTTGCAGATTTCACCAAGGGTTAATCCCTAAGAGGTATGTGGGATCACATAGCGTTGGGTTCGTTGACCCATGCGCTAATCATGATTTAATTCAGCATATTTACATTATTGAAGGTTGAGAATATGAGTTCTTGATGAATTTTGTTAAAGTTTCGCTTGTATCTTGATTATTGGTTTTCAGAGGAGTTCTTGTGATGGTTTGATGAGTTTTGAAGGTTGTTCTTGAGTATATTCTTGTATAATTTTGTTGGGTATTTGAATCTAAGTGTTTGGGGAAGAAACCAATCGAATATAGACTATTTATGGTCGAAAAACGACAAGAAAATTTGTGGGTTTTCTGGGCAGGGGGGTGGCACACCGCGCCACTCAGTGCGCCAGATAGGAGTGTTTGTAGTTTGGCCTCTTGGGAGTCGCGCCACTCAGTGCACCCCAAGTTAGCTTCTGTAGTTAGGGCTCTGGCTCCCTGCACCACTCAGTACGCCAGGGTCGCCAGGTCCTCTACCCTTTCCCACTTCTTTCTGTTTGAGTTTCCTCGAACCGTACCAATGTTTTCTAGTTGTTTTCTACACTCTAAGGTACGTTTAAACATCGAGATATCCTCTATAACATGAAATCATAACCCTTGAATCCATAATTCAAATTCAAGGTAGAGCTAAGAGTCAAGTGTAAAGAGTTCTTAGAGTCGTTTCAAAAGTCGTTCACAATTGTTTTAAACATGTTTTAAGACTTAAGCATAGAGTTTAAGAAAGAGTAGAGCCGAGTTCATTTCTTTAAGATGATGTATGGGGAGTAAATACTCCTAAAGAGCAAATGTTTTCACATTTAAGATGAGAGGGAACGCTGATTTCCAAATGAGTTTTCATGAGTAGTTTTGAGTTCCATCTCTTTTAAGAGATAAGCTTTTGAGTAATAACCTCAAACCACAGAGAACGAGTTATGTTTTAAATATATGAACTGAGTATATTTTGGGAGTAGTATTGAGCACCGATATGGGAGAGTTCATAATAACTCAAGTCTCCATAAACCATGTAGCCAACGTGGGTACAAAGGGTCATACTATTTAGATGATTCCTTAATTCTCTCTAGCATAGACTAGTGGATCCACTTAGTTGAGGCGTTCAATATCCCGGCAAGTCATAGGATAGTTATGGTAGTGTGGGCGAGATGTTGTATCATCACATAGCTCCTAGTAATGCTTGTCGGTTAGAGAATCTCCCAAACAGAGTTTATTTTGTATTCTTATATACAACTGAAATATTATTGTATTTTCAAATACTTCGAGATGTTATCTACTATTTTAAATGTGTAACACCTCGTATGCTAGAGCTACCAAACTACAGGTTTCCAAAGTTACAGATGGTACCGATGGGTACCACCCACGGATCATAGGGTAACCCACAGTCCGTCCTGGTGGTGTGTGGTTCACCACCTGTAACCCCTTCCCAGAAGGCTTTGAAAATTTTGGCCAAGTCTAGACCTACGCCAGGACCTACAAACCGTAGGTCAGACCACGGTACGTGGTCAAGCCGTGGTTTAGACCCCTCTCAGTAGCCTCCCAGTAAACCCGTCGATGGGTCACCAGGACGGACCGTCGGTCCATCCACGAACTGTTGGTCTGGTCCATTGGTGACCTCTGACGGTAGTTAAGTCAGGGGTCGTTTGGTTTTTCCCCTATGCATTCGACCCCTAAAATACGTTGTTTAACCCCCTAAACTACGTAGTTTTGACCAGTTTAAGCCTAGTAACTTAAATAATATCTACCCTAAGCAAATCATTCACCAAAAAATTAGAAAACATAGAACAGAGAAGGAGAAAGAGTCGACCAGCCCTTCTCCTAGAACGCAACAAGGTTTCGTCCATTCCAGCCCTCAAAATCAAAAGATTTTTCCGTGAAATTCATCACTAGGTAAGTGGAATTTCACAAGTGGGTTCCTTTAGCCCATTAGGTCCCAAGATTTCAGTCAAAATTTTGATTCCCTTGATATTATCTAAACCTAGGATTTCTTGAATGTTAGAAATTATTGGGTTTTAGCTGCTAGAATGATCCAAATCAAATTATCATGTTGTTGCTTAAGTTATTGCATGAAATTCAGAACCCTAGTTGTGTAGATTTGTTTAGTTCATGAATTACACATGCTAGGTCAGTTTATTCAGTTATACATGCTCCAATTACAAATGTTTCATTATTAGTACATTAATGTTGCATTTTCAGTTAGCATGTCAGTAGTTTGAGCTATCCAATAGTACAAAAATTCAGTCATAATGTGTTACTTACATAATCATCTGGGAGTAGACTTAATACCAAGTTGGACTAGGGTCAATCACCCTCACAATCCAAGAACTACGTGCCCCAATAAGTTTAAAAGTCCCCTCTGTGGGCATGACATTTTAGTGATCACGCAACCTATGCCTCTATACCTCTGGCAGGGTATATTGGGTCCTCTTGATGGGGTGTATACACCGGACTCCACATATAGCTCATGTGTTTTTATGTCGGTTATTAGTAGCTCCCATAGTTAGATTCTATTGCATTGACCGGGTTATTAGTTACAGTTCAATATTCAGTTTTAGCATGTTATAAACTTGGTTATTGCATTCAATTAATTCATGTTCAGTATTTCCAGTATAGTATCATGCTTATTTTATATCATTGCTCAGATATATGCTTTGTTCAGTTGTGTCTATTGATCAACTTTATTCTATTCTGCATGCTCAGTACCTTTCAAGTACTGATGCATACTCTACACTGCATCTTCTCGTGATGTAGTTTCAGGTCATTAATAGTCATATCACGCATAGATCGGTTCCCGATCTTTAGTTCAGGATCATCAGTGATGAGGCCTCATTCTTCGAGAATGATTGACCAACATTTCTAATCAGTTAGAGGTTTTATTTCAGACATAGTTAGATTCAGATTTCGCTTAGAGTTTGATATTTCCTTTTTCGTTAAACTCTCACAGTATATATTCGAACTTCGAATGGGTATTCCCCATTACTTTTATTTTATCTCATGTTTAAGATTCCACACAGAAGGACCTCATTTTAGTTATCATAGTATGCTTATGTTATGCCAGCAGGGTTAACATGGGGTCATTCGTGAACCTAGGTCTTATGTCCACGTCATAGGGGTAGCTCGTGGATTGACAAACTTGGTATCAAAGCATTAGGTTCAAGTGTCCTAGGATGTCTGAAAAGCCGCACTAAGTAGAGTCCTTTTCATGGGTGTGAAGTGCATCACATCTAATGAGAGGGAATCTACGAAGAATTTTAGGAAAGCCTCATTTTCTTGATATTCTTATCGTGCATTGGTATGATCTCTCTTTAACTCATCATTATACATTTCTGATCATGCCTCCTCGTATATCTTACGGAAGGAATGCCTGCAACTCTAACGCTGCTCTTCTAGTTCTAGATCCAGAAGTTTTGAATGTAGAATTTCAGAATGCTATCCAACTTTTGGCTCAGAATGTGACTAACTAGAACAACCAGCAGGTTCCAGCTCTTGCAAATGCTAATGTTGGTTCAATTACTGCTAGAGTTCGTGATTTTGTTAAGATGAATCCGCCCATGTTTTTAAGGTTGCAAGTTGGAGAAGATCCTCAAAACTTCATAGATGAGGTCAAGAAGTTCTTTGGAGTGATGCAAGTAACTGGGAATGATAGGGTTGAGTTGGCATCTTACCAACTTAAGGATGTGGCTCACATTTGGTTCACTCAGTGGAAGGAAAACAGGGGTATGGATGCGGCTCCTATCACTTGGGAGTATTTTAGTGAGACTTTTCTAGACAGGTTCTACCCATGAAAGTTGAGGGAGGCAAAAACTTAGGAGTTCATGAACTCGAGGTAGGGTAACATGTCAATCCAACAGTACAGATTCAAGTTCACCCAACTCTCCAGGTATGCTCCTCACATGGTTGCCGATTCCAGGGATTAGATGAACAATTTTTTGTATGAGGTATCCGACTTAGTGAAGACGGAGTGTAGAAATGCTATGTTGCTGGAAAATATGAACATCTCTAAGCTCATGACTCATGCGAAGCAGGTTGAGGGAGATAAGCTTAGGGAACAAGCTAAGGAGAACAAAATGTCTAGGACAGGCAACGATGAGTAATCTCGACAGAAATTGGGTGTTGGAAATGGCTCGCAGGTTGAGCAAAAGTCTTTAGCTCCAACACCTTCATCAGTTAGTGCTCCATCCTCTAGGTTCCGCCAGGATTAGAAAGGTAGGGCATAAAGCTCTATGTCTCACGGTAGTGTTTCAGGTACCATAACCTACCGAACTTGTCCTAAGTGTGGTAAGAGCCATCCGGGCGAGAGTTTTGCAGGAAAGGAAGGATGTTTTGGGTTTGGTCAGACTGGTCACATGTTGAGAGATTGTCCTTCTTCTAAGCAAGGTCAAGGAGGCAACAATGGTAGAGCTTAGTCCACAACTTCAGTAGTACCAGCAGGTCACCCGATTCAGTAGGGTAAATCATTTGGTACAGGTGGCGGTCAGTGCCAGAACAAGTCGTATGCTTTCCATGCTCGCCAAGATCAGGAAGATTCTCCTGATGTGGTCAGTGGTACATTACGAGTCTTTAACTTAGATGTTTATGCTTTGTTAGATCTAGGGGCTACTCTTTCCTTTCTAACTCCTTATATAACATTCAAATTTGATGTTAGTCCATAAACTCTTTCCGAACCCTTCTCAGTCTCTACCCTAGTCGGTGACATAATTATAGCTAGACGGGTATACAGAAATTGCCCTATCATACTCTTTCAGAAAGTCACCTCAACAGATCTTGTAGATTCAAAAATAGTAGACTTCGATACCATTCTAAGCATGGATTTATTACATTCCTGTTATGCCTTAGTCGATTGTAGAACTAGGATCGTTCATTTTCAGTTTTAGACAAACCAATCTTAGGGTGGAAGGGTAGTATCTTAGCGCCTATGGGTCGATTCATTTGTTACCTTAAGGCCACGAACATGATTTCCAAGTAGTATATCTATCATTTAGTTTGGGTTAAGGATTCAAGCTCTGAAACCCCAACTCTTTAGTTAGTTCTAGTAGTTAAGGAGTTCTGAGAAGTGTTTCCAGAAGATCTTGCCGGAGTTCCTTCCAAAAGGGAAATCGATTTCGAAATTGATCAACTTCTAGATACCCAACCCATTTCTAATCCTTCTTACAAAATGGCTCCCGCTGAGTTTAAAGAATTGAAAGAGCAGTTGAAACACCATCTAGATAAGGGCTTCATCAGACCTAGTATTGCCCCATGAGGTGCACTAGTGTTGTTCATGAGAACTAAAAATGGTTCTTTCAGGATGTTCAATGACTATCGGTAGTTGAACAAAGTCACAATCAAGAATAAGTACCCTATCCCAGGATTGATGAGTTGTTTGACCAACTTCAGGGTGGTAGTCATTTTTCGAAGATAGACCTCATATCCGATTATCATCAGCTCAGAGTCAGCGATAGTGACATTCTGAAAACAACCTTCAAAACATGGTATGGTCATTATGAATTTGTAGTTATGTCATCTAGACTAACCAATTCTCTTGCAACTTTCATGAATTTGATGAACAGAGTGTTCAAGCAGTATTTGGACTTGTTCGTTATCATCTTTATTGATGATATCCTCATTTACTCTAGGAATGAGAAAGAACATGCGACTCATTCGAGAGTCATCCTGCAAACTCTTAAAGATCGCCAGTTGTTTGCTAAGTTTAACAAATTTGAGTTTTGGTTGCAATTTGTTGCCTTCTTCGGGCATATTGTGTCTAGTGAAGGGATTCGAGTGGATTCTCAGATGATAGATGCAGTGAAATTATGGCCCAGACCCACCTCTACTACAGATATCAGAAGTTTCATGGGTCTAGCAAGTTATTACAGAAGGTTCGTGGAAGGATTTTTATCCATAGCTTCTTTGTTGACTAAATTGACTCAGAAAAAGGTTAAATTTCAGTGGTCAGCTCAGTGTGAAAAGAGTTTCTCGAAACTGAAAACTAGGTTGACTACAATGCCTGTATTCACTTTACTAGAGGGTTTAGACGGTTATGTTATGTATTGTGATGCATCCAGAGTTGACCTAGTTTGTGTGCTAATGCAGTGAGGTAAGTTTATAACATATGCTTTTAGACAACTTAAGGTGTAGGAGAAGAACTATCCAACTCATGACCTCGAGTTTGCAGCAGTGGCATTTTCCCTTAAGATTTGGAGACATTACTTGTACGGTGTTCACATAGATCTATTCACAAACCATAAGAGCCTTCAGTATGAGTTCATCCAGAAAGATTTGAATCTTCACCAGAGGAAATGGCTTGAATTCCTCAAGGACTATGATATCAATGTGCTTTACCATCAGGGTAAGGCCAATGTAGTAGCTGATGCTCTTAGCAGACTATCTATGGGTAGTGTAGCGCATGTGGAGGAAGAAAAGAATGAATTAGCAAAAGATGTTCACCGGCTTGCTCTGTTAGGAGTTTGCCTTATGAGCATATCAGATAGTTGTATAACAGTTCAGAATGGGTCAGAATCTTCATTAGTAGCGGAGGTTAAGGAAAAACACAACAGTGATCCGATATTGCTTCAACTAAAGGGTGCAGTTCATCACCAGAGAGTGGATGTTTTCTCCCAAGGGGAAGATGATGTGCTTCGCTATCAGGGTCGATTAGGAGTTCCTAAGGTGGGTGAGTTGAGACAACAGATTCTTCCAGAAGCCCATAACTCCAGGTATTCTATTTATACAGGCACCACTAAGATGTACAGTGATCTGCGGGAAGACTTTCGGTGGAATGGCAGGAAGAGGGATATAGCAGATTTTATGGCTAAGTGCCCCAATTGTCAACAAGTGAAGGTAGAACATCAGACACTAGGGGCTATGACTCAAGAGATCAACATTCCTACTTGGAAGTGGGAAGTGATCAACATAGACTTTATTATAGGTTTACCTCGTACTCGCAGACAACATGACTCTATTTGGGTGATAGTTGACAGAGTTACTAAGTCTGTACGCTTTCTGGTTGTTAAGACTACAGATTCGGCGAAGGACTATGCCAAGCTTTACATTAATGAGATAGTCAGGTTTCATAGGGTTCCTTTGTCTATCATCTCAGGTAGAGGTCCTCAATTTACCTCTCATTTCTGGAAGTCAATTTAGAAAGGTCTTGGTACTCAAGTTAATCTTAGCACAACGTTTAATCCGCAGACGGATGGTTAGGCAGAGCGTACCATTCAGACCTTAGAGGACATGTTGAGAGCTTGTGTGATCAACTTCAAGTGTATTTAGGATGATCACCTTCTTCTTATAGATTTTGCCTACAATAATAGCTATCATTCCAGCATTCAGATGACCCTTTATGAGGCATTATATGAGCATAGATGCAGATCTCCAGTTGGTTGGTTTGAAGTAGGTGAAACAGCCTCTATAAGGGCATATTAGGTTCACGATGCTATGGAAAAAGTGCAGCTCATCAGAGATAGACTTAGAACAGCCTAGAGTCGCCAGAAGTCCTATGCAAATGTAAGGAGAAGGGCCTTGGAGTTCCAAGTTGATGATTGGGTTTTCCTGAAAGTGTCACCTATGAAGTGGGGTGATAAGGTTTGGCAAGAAAAGGAACCTCAGGCCTAGATATGTAGGCCCTTACAAGATCTTGAAAAGAGTTGGTAAAGTGGCTTATGAGTTAGGGTTACTAGCAAAACTAGCGGCAGTGCATCTGGTCATTCCCTTTTTGTTGTTAAAGAAGTGTGTGGGTGATCCAACATCCATAGTACCTTTAGAGAGTGTTGCTGTGAAAGATGGTCTCACTTATGAGGATGTGCCAGTTGAGTTTCTTGATCGTCAAGTTAGAAGGTTGAGAAACAAGGAAGTCGCTTCAATTAAGGTTTTGTGGAGGAGTTAGTCTGTAGAGGGAGATACTTGGGAAGCAAAGCAGCCATGAAGGCCAAGTATCCTCATCTCTTTACTTTTGATTCCAATCCAGCTTGAAGTAATAGTTCCTCTCCAGTTTTTTAGTTACTCATGCATAAAATCAGAGTTACTATTTTGCTCTTTCAGTCAGTCTTGCATTTTCAACATATTTGCATGTTCTTGGAACTTAGCTCAATCAAAAATCAATTTTTGCACTTAGTGGTAGGAATTGTAGCTTTTTACCTCTATATTCAGCTAATTTAGTCTTCATTCGACGACGAATGTTCCCAAGAGGGAGATGATGTAATACCCCGTATGCTAGATCTACCAATGTGCAGGTTTCAAAAGTTACAAGTGGTACCGACGGACACCACCCAAAGACCATAGGGTGACCTACTATCCGTCCTGGTGGTCCGAGGTTCACCCCTTGTAACCCTTACCTAGAAGGCCTTAAAATTTTTGGCCAAGTCTGGACCTACGCCAGGACCTACAGACCGTAGGTCAGACCATAGTCTGTGGTCCAAGTCGTGGTTGAGACCCCCTTCAGCAGCCTCCCAATAACACCCGTCAATGGGTCACCAGGACGGACCGTCGGTGACTTTCGATAGCAGTTAAGGCAGGGGTCATTTGGTCTTTTCCCTATGTATTGAACCCCTAAACAATGTCATTTGACACATAAACTATGTAGTTTTGATCATCTTAAGCCTAGTAACTTAATTAGAATCTACCCTAAGCAAATCATTCACCAAAAGTTTGGAAAACTTAAAACGCAGAAGGAGAAAGAGTTGACCAACCCCTCTCCTAGAATGCAACAAGGTTTCATCCATTCCAGCCCGGAAATCAAAAGATTTCTCCGTGAAAGTTGTCACCAGGTATTTGGGATTTCACTAGTGGGTTCCTTTTGCCTATTAGGTCCCTAGATCTTAGTTAGAATTTTGATTCCATTGATATTATCTAGACCTAGCGTTTTTTTAATATTAGAAATTGTTTGGTTGTAGTTGCTAGAATGATCAAAATAAGATTGTCATGTTGTTGCTTAAGTTATTACATCAAATTTAGAAACCTAGATGTATAGATTCGTTTAGTTTATGAATTACACATGATAGGTCAGTTTATTTAGTTATACATGCACCAATTACGAATGTTTCATTATGAGTAGATTAATATTGCATTTTTAGTTAGCATGTCTGTATTTTAAGATATCTAGTATTACAGAAATTTGGTCATAATGTGTTATTTAGATAATCAGTTGGGAGTAGCCTTAATACTGAGTTGGACTAGGGTCAGTCACCCTTATAGTCCCAGAACTACGTGCCCACATAGGTTTGTAAGTCCCCTCTATGGGCATTACATTTTAGTGATCACGCTAGTAATGCCTTTATACCTCTAGCTGGGTATATTGGGTCCTCTCGAATGGGCGTATACATCAGACTCCACATTTATCTCATGTAGTTTTATGTCGGTTATTAGTAGCTCCCACAATCAGATTCTATTGCATTGACCAGGCTATCAGTTACAGTTCAGTATTCAGTTTCAGAAAGTTATAAACTTGGTCATTGCATTCAATTAGTTCATGTTTAGTATTTCCATTATAGTATGATGCTTATTTTACATCATTGCTTAGTTATATGTTTTGTTCAGTTGTGTATATTGTTCAGATTTATTCTATCATGCATGCTCAGTACCTTTCAAGTACTGACGCATACTCTGCACTACATCTTCTTGTGATGTAGTTTCAAGTACTCAGTAGTCCGATCACTGATGGATATGTTCCTAATCTCTAGTTCAGCAACATCAATGGTGAGTCTTCATTCTTCGAGGATGATTGACATTATTACCTTTCTACTTTAAGTCTTTAGTTTCAGTTTTTGCTAGATTTAGATGGGGCATGTCCCAACATTTCTAGTTAGTTAGAGGCTTTATTTCAGACGTAGTTAGATTCAGTTTTAGCTTGGAGTTTGATGTTTCATTTGTCGTTAAAATCTCAGATTATATATTCAGACTTAGAATGTGTATTCCCCATTCCTTTCTATTTATCTCTTTAAGCTTACGCACTGAAGGATCCCATTTCAGTTATCATAGTATGCTTATGTAAAGCCAGCAGGGTTAACTTGGGGTCATTCGTGATCCTAGGTCCCTTATCCGCATCCTGGGGGTAATTCGGGTCATGACAAACTTGGTATCAGAGCATTAGGTTCAAGAGTCCTGGAATGTCTGAAAAGCTGCACTAAGTCCTTTTCATAGGTGTAAAGTGCACCACATCTAATGAGAGGTAAGCTATGAAGTGTTTTAGGAAAACCACATTTTTTTATATTCTTATGGTGCGTTGGTATGATCTCTCTCTAACTCAATGTTATGCATTTTAGATCATGCCTTCTAGTACAGATTACAGAAGTAATGCCCGCAACGTTAATGCAGCTCTTCCTATCCCAGATCAGGATGTTTCGAATGTAGAGTTTCGGAATGCTATCCAACTTTTGGCTCAGAGTGAAAGCAGACAGAACAACCAATAGGTTCCAGCTCTTGTAGATGCTAATGTTGGGTCAGCTGCAGCTAGAGTTTGTGATTTTGTTAGGATGAATGTGCCTGAGTTTTTAAGGGTCGCAAGTTGGAGACGATCCCCAAAACTTCATAGATGAGGTCAAGAATATCTTTGGATTGATGCAAGTAACTAGGAATGATAGGGTTGAGTTGGCATCTTACCCGCTAAAGGATGTGGCTCACATTTGGTTTACTCAGTGGAAGGAAAAGCAGGGGTACAGATGCGGCTCCTATCATTTGGGAGTGTTTCAGTGAGACTTTTTTGGACAGGTTCTTTCCACGAGAGTTGAGGGAGGCCAAAGATCATGAGTTCATGAACTTGAGGAAGGGTAGCATGTCAGTCCAAGAGTATGGACTCAAGTTCACCCAACTCTCTAGGTATGCTCCCTATATGGTTGCCGATTCCAAGGCTCCGATGAACAAGTTTGTGTATGGGGTATCTGACTTAGTGAAGATGGAGTGTAGAAATGCTATGTTTCTGGAAAATATGAACATCTCTCGGCTCATGACTCATGCTCAGAAGGTTGAGTGAGATAAGCTTAGGGAACAAGCTAAGGATAACAAAAAGGCTAGGACAGGCAACTTATAGTATTCTCAACAGAAATTGGTTGGTGGAAATCTCTCGCAGGTTCAACAAAAGTCTTCATCCCCAACACCTTCATAATCCAGTGCTCCATCCTCTAGGTTCCGACATGATAAGAATGGTAAGTCATAAAGCTCTAAGTCTCAGGGGAGTGTTTTAGGTGCGAGAACCTACCTAACTTGTCCTAAGTATGGTAAGAACCATCTGGGCGAGTGTCCTGCAAGAAAGGAAGGATGTTTTACGTCTGGCACGACTGGTCACAGGTTGAGAGATTGTCCTGTTAATGAGTTCCCAAAAGTGTTTCCAGAAGGTCTTCTCGGAGTTCCTCCAGAATGGGAAATCGACTTCAGAATTGATCCCCTTACAGATACCCAACTCATTTCTATTCTTCATTATAGAATGACTCTCGCTGAGCTTTAGGAATTGAAAGAGTAGTTGAAAGACCTTCTAGATAAGGGTTTCATCAGACCTAGTATTTCCCCATGGGGTGCACCAGTGTTGTTCGTGAAAAAGAAATATGGTTCTCTCAGGATGTGCATTGACTATCAGCAGTTGAACAAAGTCAAAATCAAGAATAAGTACCCTATCCCTAGGATTGATGACTTGTTTGACCAACTTCAGGGTGCTAGTCATTTTTCGAAGATAGACCTCAGATTCAGTTATCATCAGCTCAGAGTCAGAGATAGTTACATTCTGAAAACAACCTTCAGAATTCAGTATGGTCATTATGAATTTGTAGTTATGTCATTTGGACTAACCAATGCTCCTACAGCTTTCATGGATTTAATGAACATAGTGTTCTAGAAGTATTTGGACTTGTTCGTTATCGTCTTTATTAATGATATCCTCATTTATATTAGGAATGAGGAAGAACATGCGACTTAATTGAGGTTTGTCCTGCAAACTCTCAAAGATTTCTAGTTGTTTGCTAAGTTTAGCAAATGTGAGTTGTGGTTGCAATTTGTTGCCTTCCTTGGTATATTGTTTCTAGCAAAGGGATTCAAGTGGATTCTCAAAAGAGAGATGCAGTTAAACAATGCCCCACACCCACCTCTCCTAATTATATCAGAAGTTTCTTGAGTCTACTAGGTTATTACAGAAGGTTTGTGGAAGTATTTTCATCCATAGCTTCTCAGTTGACTAAGATGACTCAGAAAAACATGGTATCAGAGCACATAGTTGAAGAGTCATATAGAGTCTATGAAACCGTGTTTGTAGAGTCCTAGTTATCGGTGTGAAGTGCTCCACATCTATAATTAAAGGGCTGCGACATTTAGGAACTATCTTACTTCTTTCATACTCAATTTATGCGATAGAGTTTATCTCTATGCAAAATTCGTGTTTGTGTGTGTCTTCACATCATACCTCCACGAAGATTGTCTGAGGTCGTCCTTCTAGGAGGAACGTTGAAGAACAAGTGGTACCTAATGCACCAGAAGTGCAACCCCAAAGAGAGGTCACAAATGCTGAATTTCGAAAAGTTATTCGAATGTTGAATCAAGCTGTGACCAACCAAGTTGGGCAACAAAGAGGGGTTCGACAGGATATGGCTGATACATCTAGAATCCGTGAGTTCATAAGGATGAATCTTCCAAGCTTCACTGGTTCAAGTGTCACTGAGGATCCGGAAAACTTTGTTGAAGAGCTTTAGAAGGTTTTTGATATTATCCATGTTGTTAATGATTAGAGAGTGGAACTAGCAACATATCAATTGAAGAGTGTCGCTAGAATCTTTTTTTATCAATGTAAGAATTGGGCTATGTTTGAGGAGACCTTCTTGGGGCATTTCTTTCCCCAGAAACTGAGAGAAGCAAAGGTACGAGAATTCCTCACTCTTAAATAGGAATCGATGAGCGTGCACCAGTACAACCTTAAGTTCACCCAACTTTTCCATTATGCTCCGTAGATATTTGCTGGCATGAGGAGCAGGATGAGTTTGCTCATTGTTGGGTTGTCTCGTTTGTCAGGCAAATAGGGAAAGGCAGCTTTGCTAATAGGAGATATAGATATAGCAAGGCTGATGATCAATGTGCAACGGGTTGAAGAGGATAAGCTGAGGGATAGAAAAGAGTTAAGAAACAAGAAGGCTAAGACATCAAGGAATGAGTCCGGGCAGCAGAAGAGTAATGTGAACCGATCATCTTTCCAACAAAAGCAAAAGGGACCTCCTTCATCATCTGCTAGTGCACCTGCACCAAGGAATAATGGTGAGTTCAATAATCAAAATTCATTGAATTTCAGAGCTAGACTTGCACAGTCTCAAGGCTTTGTGGCACAAGGAGGTAGTTAGGCTCCTGCATGTGCTAAGTGTGCTAGGAACCACCCAGGAACTTGTTGTAATGGATCCACTGATTGCTTCAAGAGTGGTCAAGAGGGTCACTTCATGAAATAGTTTCCTAAGAACATACAGGGAAGTGGAAATAGGGGCAATAGAGCCCAATCTTCTTCAGTTTCTCCACCAGACAGAAATGCACCTAAGGGAGCTATTTCAGGTGACTGGCGGAGGTGCAAACCGTCTATATGCTATCACTAGCCGCCAAGAGCAAGAGAAATCTCTAGATGTTATCACTCGTATGATCAAAGTCTTTACTTTTGATGTTTATGCTTTACTAGATCTAGGAGCGAGTTTATCTTTTTTGACTCCTTACATTGCCTTGAATTTTGATATTCCTCTTGAGCAACTTCTTGAGCCCTTCAATGTTTCTACACCTATTGGTGATTCTATTCTAGCTGAGAGAAGTCTATCGTGATGTACAATTTTCGTCAATCACAAGAACACCATAGCTGACTTGGTTGAGTTATATATGGTAGATTTCGTTGTCATTCTAGGTATGGACTGACTTCATGGCTTTTATGCCTCAGTCGATTGTATAACTCGAGTTGTTAAGTTCCAGTTTCCTAATCAGCCAGTTATTGAGTTGAGGAGTAGTTCAGCAGTGCCTAAGGGTCAATTTATTTCGTACCTTAAGGAGAGAAAGTTAGTTTCCAAGGGTTGTGTCTATCACTTAGTTCGAGTTAATGACTCTAGTGTTGAGACACCTTCTATTCAGTCAGTTCCAATTGTGAGTGACTTTCCAAAGGTTTTTTTCCAGATGATTTGCTCAGAATCCCTCCTTAGAGAGAAATAGACTTCGATATAGATGTTCTTCCTGATACTTGTCCTATCTCTATTCCTCCATATAGAATGGCTCCAGCTGAGTTAAAAGAGCAGCTGAAAGATCTTCCTGAAATTAGTTTTATTCGACCAAGTGTGTCACATTATGGCGCTCCGATTTTATTTGTGAGGAAGAAAGATGGTTCTCTTAGAATGTGCATAGATTACCGTCAGTTGAACAATGTTACTATCAAGAATAAATATCCTCTTCCGAGAATGGATGAACTTTTCGATCAACTTTAGGGTGTCACTTGTTTTTCTAAGATAGACCTTAGATCTGGCTATCATCGGTTGAGAGTAAGAGAAGGTGATATCCCTAAGACAACTTTCAGGACCCATAATGGTCATTATGAGTTCCTAGTTATGTCATTTGTTTTGACCAATGCTCGTGCAACATTAATAGACCTTATGAATAAAGTATTCAAGCCTTATTTAGATATGTTTGTTATCTTATTCATCGATGACATTCTAATCTATTTGAGGAATGTGGAAGATCATACTAGTAATCTCAGAATAGTCCTTCAAACTCTCAAAGATAAGGAGTTATATGCTAAGTTTTCTAAGTGGGAATTTTGGCTTGAGTGTCTGTCGTTCTTAGACCATATCATTTCCGGTGATGGGATTAGAGTTGATACTCAAAACATAGAGGTAGTTCAAACTGGCCTAGGCCCACGTCTCCAACTGATATTAGGAGTTTGTTAGGATTGGCTGACTATTATAGAAGGTTCGTCGAGGACTTTTCGTCTATTTTATCCATATTGACTAAGTTAACTCAGAAAATAATTAAGTTTCAATGGTTTGAAGCTTGTGAGAAAATCTTTTAGGAATTGAAAACGTGGTTGACAACTACCCCAATGTTGACTTTACCAGAGGGTACGCAAGGTTTTGTAGTATATTGTGATGCATCCAGAGTTGGATTGGGCTGTGTGTTAATGTAGGATTACAAAGTTATAGCATATGCCTCCAGACAACTTAAGGTTCATGAGAAAAATTACCCAACCTATGATCTATAGTTGGCTGCCGTAGTATTTGCTTTGAATATATGGCGTCATTATCTTTATGTTATTCATGTAGATGTATTCACCGATCATAAGTACCTTCACTATGTGTTTAGTCAGAAAGAGCTTAATCTTAGACAGATGAGGTGGTTGGAAATACTCAAGGATTGAGACATGAGTATTCATATCACCGAGGTAAGGCTTATGTTATTGTTGATGCTTTGAGAAGATTGTCTATGGGTAGTACCGCCCATTTTGAGGAAGACAAGAAAGAGTTAGCAAAAGATGTGCATAGACTTACACGATTAGGAGTTCATCTAATGGATTCCAGCAAAGGAGTAGTGGTGATGAATGGGGCCGAATCATCATTATTGTCTCAAGTTAAAGAGAAACAAGACCAAGATCCTATTTTTCTTGAATAGGCAAATGTTCATAAGCAAAAAGTGGTGGCTTTTGAACAAGGGGGAGAAATGGTGTATTGAGGTATCAAGGTAGATTGTGTGTGCCAAAGGTGGATGAAGTTCAAGAGAGGATCTTGGAGGAATTACATAGCTCCAGATATTCTATCTATTCGGGTTCCACAAAGATGTATCATGATTTGAGAGAAGTATATTTGTGGAGTATTATGAACAAAGGTATCGCACAATTTGCTGCTAGGTTACCCGAATTGTCAACAAGTAAAGGTAGAACACCAAAGGCCCAATGGTATGGCTCAGAATATAGAGATTCCAGAATGGAAATGTGAGATGATCAATATGGACTTTATCACAGGTTTGCCGTGATCTCGCAGGAAACATGATTCCATTTGGGTGATTGTAGATCGAATGACTAAATCAACCCATTTTTTGTTGGTAAAGACTACTCATTCAGCAAAGGATTATGCCAAGTTATATCTTCAAGAGGTAGTCAGACTTCATGGAGTTCCAGTGTCGATTATTTTAGATAGAGGTGCAGAATTTACTGCACAATTTTGGAAGTCATTCCAGAAAGGCTTGGGTTCGAAAGTGAACTTGAGTACTGCTTTTCATCCTCAGACTCAGGATCAAGAAGAGCGCACTATTCAAACTTTAGAAGATATGTTGAGGGCTTGTGTGATTGATTTCAAGGGGAATTGGGATGATCACCTACCTCTTATTGAGCTTTCTTATAATAATAGTTACCATTATAGTATCCAAATGGCTCCATATGAGGCTATTTATGGGAGAAGATGCAGATATCCTATCGGATGGTTTGAGGTTGGTGAAGCTGGGTTGATAGGACCAGACATAATTCATCAGGCTATAGAGAAAGTGAAGGTTATTCAAGAGAGATTGAAAACACTACAGAGTCGTCAGAAATCCTATACATATGTTAGGAGAAGAGACTTAGAAGTTCAAGTAGATGATTGGGTTTATTTGAAGGTTTTACCCATGAAAGGGTGTTATAAGATTTGGTAAGAAGGGGAGGATTAGTCCCTGATATGTTGGTCCTTACGGAATATCCAAGAGGATTGGCAATATAGCTTATGTGTTGGAGCTACCGCAAGAGTTAGTAGTGGTTCATCTGGTATTTCACATTTCCATGTTGAAGAAGTGCATGGGCGATCCTTCACTTATCATACCTACTGAAGATATTGGTATTAAGGATAGCTTATCTTATGAAGAGATTCCTATTCAGATTCTAGACCACTAGATTCGCAAGTTGAGAACCAAAAAGGTAGCATCAGTCAAGGTTCTGTGGAGGAATCAATTTGTTGAGGAAGCTACTTGGGAAGCTAATGAGGATATGAAGAAGATATACCCACATCTCTTCGAATCCAGAGAAATTCCAAATTAAGGTACTAATCCTTTTCTTGGCATTTGTTTTAAGTTGGCATGTTGTATTTATATTTTACTTGTTAGGTGTTTGAGTTTAATGTTAGATATTACATCCTTAGTCTACTTAGAGTAATCTCATTCAAGGACGAATGTTCCCAAGGAGGAGATATTGTAACAACTCGCTATTTGAAAGATCTAGAATTAGAAAGAAACTATTTTTGGAAAGAATGAAAATCTGAAATTTGGCAAGTTATGTTACGTATGATTTTTGAATCAACTTCAACCGACCATAACTTTCAGTACAGGATGAATTTGGTGTGCCATAAGATATCAAATGAAAGGCCATTGAATTATCTTTCCAACGCCACTGAGTTTGGTAAGTTTTGAGCTCATATAAGGAAGATATTCCCGTTTGAAGTTGGGATGTCCAGATATGGAAAGTCACCCGGATTTAAGAGGGGTATTTTGAGCTTTTCCTTACCCAATTAGTTTAATTCATTTTTAATAATTTATTTGTGTTCTAAACTTATTTGGTTCAGTTTACGCATTCCAAATTAACGCTAGGGGGTTTGAGAGAAGAGAAAAGAGGAGAAAAGCCAAGGTTCATCACATTCTTGAGATTTTGCTTGCGAATTTCACCAAGGGTTAATCCCTAAGAGGTATGTGAGATCAGATAGCGTTGGTTTCATTCACCCACGCACCAAACATGATTAAATTGACCGTATTTACATTCTTGAAGGTAGAAAATATGAGTTCTTCATGAATATTGTTGAAGTTTTCATTTGAATCTTAATTGTTGGGTTTTTGGAGTAGTTCTTGAGATGATTTGATGAGATTTGAGGTTGTTCATGAGTAGAGTTTTGTATACTTTGGTTGGGTATTCGAATCTAAGTGCTTGGGGAAGAAACCAATTGAATATAGACAATTTAGGGTCGAAAAACAAACAAGAAAATTTGTGGGTTTTCTGGGCAGGGGGCTGGCGCACCGTGCCACTTAGTGCACCAAAGAGGAGTGTCTGTAGTTTGACCTCTGGGGTGCTGCTCCATTCAGTGCGCCTCAAGCTAGCTTCTGTAGTTAGGGCTCTGGCTCCCTACGCCACTCAGTATGCCAAGTCCTCTACCCTTTCCCACTTCTTTCCGTTTGAGTTTCCTCGAATCGTACCTCTGTTTTCTAGTTGTTTTCTACACTCTAAGGTACATTTAAACATCGATAGATCCTCTATAATATAAGATCATAACCCTTGAATTGATAATTCAAATTTAAGGTACAGATAAGAGTCAAGTCAAGAGAGTTCTTAGAGTTGTTTCAAAACTCTTTCACAATTGTTTTAAACTTGTTTTAAGACTTAGGTAATGAATTTGAGAAAGATTAGAGTTGAGTTCATTTCTTTAAAATGATGTATGGAGTACTAGTACTCCCAAAGAGCAAATGTTTTCACATTTAAGATGAGGGGAACTACCGATTTCCAAATGAGTTTTCAAGAGTAGTTTTGAGTTCCATCTCTTTTAAGAGATAAGATTTTGCGTAATATCCTCAAACCACAGAGAAAGAGTTATGTTTTAAACATATAAGATGAGTATATTTTGGGAGTAGTATTTAGCACTGATATAGGGACGAGTTCATAATAACTCAAGTCTCCATAAAACATGTAGACAACGTGGATATAAAGGGTCAAATGGAGCCAATAGGAGACCTACATCTCCTACAATACAAGGCCTCAAATGGAGCCATACCGATACTTGAATGAGGGCTATTATTTTAGGCAAACTCAATCAATGGAAAATGGTCATCCCAATTACCCTTAAAGTAAAATACACAAGATCTTAACATATCTTCCAAGGTTTTGATGGTATGCTCCGCTTTCTCATCGGTTTGGGGATGAAAAGTCGTGCTAAGCTTAACCTTGGTGCCAAGACCCTTTTGGAAAGACTTCCAAAAATGAGAAGTGAATTGAGGGCCACGATCGGAAATAATGGATAAAGGTACTCTATGCAACTTCACCATTTCTCTTATATAAAACTTGGCATAGTCTTCTACCGAAAAGGAAACCTTGACGGGAATTAAGAGAGACGATTTCATCATCCAATCTACAATAACGCAAAGAGAGTCTTGTTGTCTCCGGCTGAGAGGCAAACCAACAATAAAGATCATGTTCACCTCTTCCCACTTCCAAGTAGGAATACTTATATCTTGGGATAAACCTCCCGGTCTTTGAAGCTCAACCTTAACTTGTTGACAATTTGGATACTTAGCCACAAATTCCGCGATATCTTTTTTCATTCCATTCTACCAATAGACCTCCCGCAAGTCACGGTACTTCTTGGTGGCTCCCGGGAGAATAGAATACCGAGAACTATCGGCTTCTAACAAGATTTGCTCTCTCAAGTCGTCAACATTAGGAACACATAAACGGCCTTGATATCTAAGTACACCATCCCCTCTTTGGGAGAAATCCTTAACGGATTTCTTAAGTGCCGCCTCTTTCAATTCGACCAAAATAGGATCAAGACCTTGCTTAGATTTCACATCCGCCACAAAAGACGATTAAGACCCATTGTGAACCATGACACCACCCTTGGTGGAGTCCACTAATTAAATACCTAATCGGGCCAACCTACAAACATCTCGAACCAACTCTTTCTTATCATCTTCGATGTGGGCAACACTACCTATAGACAATCGACTTAAAGCATCTGCTACCACATTAGCCTTACTGGGGTGATAAAGAACATTCATGTCATAATCTTTCAATAATTCAAGCCACATCCTTTGGTGAAAATTCTAATCCTATTGACTAAACACGTATTGTAAACTCTTGTGATCGGTAAACACATTAACATGAACCCCATATAAATAATTCCTCCATATCTTCAAGGCAAAAACAACCGCCGCTAATTCGAGGTCATGGGTAGGATAATTCTTCTCATGGACTTTAAGTTACCTTGAAGCGTAGGAAATCACTTTACCATTTTGCATAAGCACACATCCTAACCCAACTCTAGAGGCATCATAATACACCACAAAACCATATGTACCTTCTGGTAAAGTCAATATCAGGGCGGAAATAAGTCTATCTTTCAAATCTTGGAAACTTTTCTCACAAGCTTCTGACCAAACGAACATTGCCTTTTTTTTATTCATAGCCGTCTACAGAGAGGCAATGGAAGAAAACCCCTCAACAAATCTTCTATAATAACTGTCCAAACCCAAGAAAATTCTAATGTTTAAAGGAGTTAGAGGTCTAGGCAAACTCCTGACCGCATCCATCTTCTTAGGATCTACCTCAATATCTTTATTAGACACAATATGACCAAGGAAAGCTGCAGACCTTAACCAAAATTCACACTTGCTAAACTTTGCAAAAAGTTGTTGGTCCTTAAGAACTTGCAACACAATCCTCAAATAGTCTACATGCTTATTTTCACTCCTTGAATAGATAAAAATATCATCAAATAACACGATCGCAAACATGTCAAGGTATTGCCTAAACACTCTATTCATCAAGTCCATAAACGTCGTCGGAGCACTAGCCAAACCAAATGACATCACTAGGAATTTATAATGACCATACCGAATTCAGAAAGTCGACTTTGGAATGTCATTTACTCTCACCTTCAATTGGCTATAGCCCGACCGAAGCTCAATCTTAAAGAAATAACTGGCCCGTTGTAGTTGGTCAAACAAATCATCTATCCTTGGAAGAGGATACTTATTCTTAATTGTCACCTTGTTCAACCGATGATAGTCTATACACATACGAAGAGACCCATCTTTCTTTCTAACGAAGAGTACCGGAGAACCCCATGGAGAGATACTCGATCGAATAAAACCCTTGTCTAATAGATCCTTCAATTGTTCTTTCAACTCCTTTAACTCAGCCCGGGCCATTCTATAAGGAGGAATTGAAATAGGTTATGTATCTATGAGAAGGTCAATACCAAAGTCTATTTCCCGCTCGGGAGGAATATCGGGTAGATCATCTGGGAATACTTCCGAAAACTCATTTACAATGGGGACCGACTCAAGAGAAGGGGCTTTGAAATATATATCCCTCACCCTAACAATATGGTAAATGCAACCCTTAGAGATCATCTTTCTATCTTTAAGGCATGAAACAAACTGACCCTTACGCATAGAATTTCCCCCCTTCCACTCAAGGATAGGCTCATTCGGGAACTGAAAATTGACCACCCGAGTTCTACAATCAACATAAGCATAACAAGAGTGCAGTCAATACATACTCAAGATAACATCAAAGTCTAACATATTAAGCTCTACCGATTCAACAAGAGTAACTCTATGGGATAAGGAAACGAGACATATTCTATAGAACATTTTAGCCACCACAGAATCACCAATAGGAGTAAAGATAGAGAAAGGTTTTAACAACACATCAGGGAGTACATCAAATCTTATAGCCACATAAGGTGTCATAAAAGACAAAGTAGCACCGGGGTCTAACAAAACATACACACCTATATGGAAAACTTTTAACACACGAGTGACCACGTCTAGAGAATTATCTTTTTCAAGTCGGTTTTGGAGAGAATAGAAGCGGTTTTGCTTGGGAACATTGGAGTTTGAAGCACTAGGAGGAGCTTGCTTTCCCTCTTTTCCCTTAACCATAAGCATCGGGCAATCCCTCATTTTGTACCCACTCTCTCCATAACTAAAACAACCATATGTATCATCTAGGCACTTACCATCATGTTTCTTCCCACACTTCATACATGTAGGTCTAGCTACTAAAGATCCACCATCATTACCTCTTTGAGGTTTAGGGTTAGACACTCTATCCTTGTTGACTCTTCGAAGAGCGTTTGAGAAACCTTGATCAGAAAACCTTTGTTTTAACCTAGGTCGGCCTTGCCTATCAGACCTTGTGTTAGAGAACTTCCCATCACCAATCCTAGCCCTTTCCACCTCCCTATTATTTTCTTTCAGTTTCTCTTCCTCCATTTGTTGGGCATGCACCATGAGAACATGAAATATCCATATCTTGGATAAGCATTGTTGTACATCATTTTTTGACTACCATGTCGGACACGCCCATCACAAATTTATTAATCTTAGCCCTTGAATCTGCCACCATAGTTGGAGCGTACTCGGATAGTTGGGTGAACTTTCGAGCATACTCACTCACACTCATACCTCATTGACGAAGGTTAATGAACTCTTGGACTTTTGCTTCCCTCAACTCTAGGGTAAATAACCTATCACGAAACGCCGATTTAAACAGTTCCCACTCTATGAGACCCGCTCCTACCGGCCTCCCCTCCTTCCATTGGTTATACCATACTTGAGCAACACCTTTCAATTGGTAAGCGGTCAACTCCGCCTTCTCTACCAGAGTCACTCCCATAATAGCAAGTACCTTATAGACTTCATCGATAAAATCCTGAGAATCTTCCTCAACGTTGGAGCCATAAAATTCTAGAGGGTTCATTATTGCAAAGTCCCTCACTCTTGAAGTCTCCGAATTCACATTAGGGTTCATGGGAGCTACAACCTCTCTATTGGCTTGAGCCAATGCTTGAAAATCTACCCTAAACTCCACATTTTTTACGTTCTCGGCCAAAAGATCAACCGGATCTTGAGGAGGAGCTCCTTGATTCACATTACCTTCCTCATTCCTTCTAGAGAAAGTCCTTTGAGTATTCATATCCTATAGACCATCGAATAAGGATTAGGATAAAGACCATATAGAGTTAAACTCTATCGCACGACTTAAGCGTAATGAAAAAAGTGGAATTTCCTAAACATCTTCTAACTTCTCATTTATAAATGTGGCGCGCTTAAACTCATGAACAACACTCTACTAGACGTGACTTATGAGACATCATCTTAGAATCATTCTAAACCTTGTGCTCTGATTACCAAGTTTGTTACCACCCAGGGGTACCCTCTAGATGTAACATGTTATATAGAATCCCGAAGGACTCCATAAAAGTCACTTAGTCTTCATAACTTAAGCAATAGAACAATAAGAGTAAAAACACATTTCAAGACTAATTTTTTTTTCATAAAAGCAAGTAGAAGTTTTGAAACTTTGTCTCAACATAGCCGTCTATTACAATAGTGAATGAAATAGGGCCTAGCCCATACAACATGTTCAAAAGGTAAAGTACATGAAAGAAACTAAACATAACGAAATCCATCTTTGAACCATGAGGACTCACCAAGCTCGAGAAATAAATCAATTCCAAGCTCTAGCCACAAGAATGATCACCTCGAGTGTCGGACCCTACACTTGGGAAAAATGTAGGCAAAAGTAAGCGTTAGAAAAAAATGCACTAAGTATGATAGCCATGCATAAAAACACTTGAAACTTGCAAAAACGGACATTTCATTTGAAAACATGCCATTTACCAAGTTAAACATGCATAAGAGGTTAGATACCATAAATCGTAAAACATAGGCAATATAAGTCATCATACTCATTAAAACCTTTGAAAATAATATACAAAGCTTCTTGTGTAACCATAGTTCCTTATTCATATTCTTGTTCTTGTTGTGGGAATAAGCATTAACCGACATGAGACCATGTGAGCTATAACATGATCACCCAGTATTACCTGCACCGAAAAGGGTTGTCCTACTTGCCTAAGGTAGAACCATGATTTGTTAGCTCAGGTGGATCCACTAGCAAAATATCATACAGGGGAACGTAGTTTATGGGATAAGGAAATTGTTGCTAGAAACCCAACCTCAACTAACGTGAGGGCTTCCATCTCAAGAGATGGCTTCTAGAAACACGACCTCATTAGACATGAGGGCTCCCATCTCATATCAATATCCACTTGGTGCTAAGCATTAATCCCACAAAGTAGTTATTAATTCTTGACTTAACTCATGTTTCATGGAAGGATATCCTTGACAATTAATCCAACTTACTTAATTAGGATAGCTCTTAGATCACGCGTGAGAAAAACTTTCACCATCCATGTCTACATGTAAAGCTTAGATTCAATTAGGTGAGAAAGCCTTTCAACCTTAGAACCTTCATTATCTGAGAAGACCTTTCACATAAAGTTCATGCATAGGTGTGTATGTGAGAATATCCTTTCAATAACAGAAAACAACACTATCATAATCATTGACACTTCACTCTCAAAGTGTTCTAAAAGCATTTACATAGATTTCATAAAACATGCGTTATTTCATACTTTTCCCTTTCAAGGTCCAAAGGTTACTTTCAATCAACACATCTAGAATTCAAGAATTAGACATGGATATCATTATAATTCATGTGATTCTATCACTTCAGGCATTAATTCATAACATCTCTATTTCATCGATCAATAAAGACCCACATCATAAGATCAGAATTGACAAATATGGGAATTTCATGGGTTCTTGGGGATACATCATAAAAACCATAGTAAATAATAAATTCATGCTTAATATAACATAATTCAACCATTAGAATAATGTTTGAAAGGAACCCATGACTTTGGAATAAAACCCTAACAATTGCGGATTTCTATCTTTTTTTAATTGGAGATTTTGAGATGACTCCATAGATGAAAGCTATCCATGGATGAAAACTACCATACATTAACAACAAAGCTCAAAGAAATTGAGGTGTAAATGCTTGCTCTTGTACGCTAGCTTAAATCTACTTCTTCTTATTCTTCCTTAAGTTTCTAGAGAGAGAAATATTTGGAGAGGATGAACATTGGGGAAGTCTTTTGGGTTTCGGAAATAATGAGTTGAATGGGTGAGTTTGATATTTAAAAGGGCTTATATAGTTGACCTAAACTTAGGCAAAACGACCTCACTTTAGTTGGATTAAAATCGGAAAAAACCAATTAACCCTCAATTTTAAGTCAGCTACCCAGGTACCACATAGGGCACCACAACCCGTCAAGGGTCACACGGCCCTTCATGGTGCCCGTAGTCCGTTGACCAGTGTCTAAGCCACACCACCCTAATAGCCCAAATATCCAAGGCAATACCACGACCACTCCCACAAGCCGTCTAAGCCTTCACGAGTCGTGAAATGGCTCGTGTGAAGGAGGCCAACTTGGGGAAACCTTGGGGGCTTACTGCCTCACCACCACGGGTGGAGCCACGGGTCGTCGCGGCCACCACGAGTCGTGAAGGCTCACGTGGTCATGGGCAGTGCGTTGGGAATATAAGGCATCCTTGGCCCCTTTCCCTTGGCCCTTGACTTGTTTCCTCTCAGTTAGCCCTAGTTAACCTACTAAGCTACGCGGTGTTACAGTTTGGGATAGTTGAAGTATTCTATTAGTTCTACACGCACAACCTTGCTTATGAGAACTTATATAAAAGCTACTCTGAAGAGTTATAATTTTCTAATAGTGTTGTTAGAGGTTCAATATGTTAAAGTATATCACTTGTTGGGTGTTTACTTAATAATTTCCTTCTTTGGACTATATAAGTCTGATTCTCACTTGATGGGTATCCAATGTCTAAAGAACAGATTTTTTTATAGCTTAAGTTTGTCGAAAGATTTGGTTGTGAGAACAAAATCTTGACAAGACCTTTGATGGATCGTGCATTATGAGTGTGTGGTGGTTAGTTCAGGTTCCCTTCTGGTTGTAGCCGGTATTGATTCAGAATGCTCTCTTGGTTATATGAGAAAAGATTTGTCATGATGGTTGTGTTATGGTCCAGTGGGTTTCAATTAAGATTGGGTTTATGGATTAGTATGTTGCTTGATAATCACTCTTGATTTATAGATCTTCCAAAGTTTGATTCGAAAGTTCAGTTCTTAGTAGTTGATCTTGATAGAATGGTCATATGGAAGAGCTTACTTTGAGAGATGAACACCGATGTATAGGTCATAACTTAAGCTTTTGGTAACGTCGATTATTCTTTCTTATGTTCGAGGAAGAACATGGTTTTTAGTGGTGGATAATGTAATGACCCCAAAAGTCATTTCTGATTATTTTTAAATTACCATTTTACCCCTCCAGATAGTTTCCCCGCGTTGTTCCTAATTAGTCGATGAAGTTGATTTGAGAATTTTGAACTATTCGATAACTATGGTTATTTAAGTAATAGATATTTATTAAATAATTATTTTTTATTAATTGGTGATTAATGGGCCAGGTCCATAATTTAAGTTAATACTTCATGTCACTTGACTCATATGTAAAAACTAAATTAAGTTAAAGGGGTTATCATTATTATTATTATTTTTACTCCAACACAAATCGTTTGCGGCTGAAACTGTCTTACAAGAGAACTCAACTTTGAAGTCGGCATAATTAATAAAAAACGTATTCATGTAAAGCTTAAACAAGCTCCAAGGTTTTATACATATTGATGGTTGGGTGGAAATCCCCTTGTAATGTATTAATTTTTAAATAGTTATCTTATATGTTCAATTAAATTTTGTTTCAAATATGGTGAACTTTTGGCAGAAGTATCAAATATTTTTGACGGATTCTAACATAACACTAATAACTAATCATTACGTAATGATGGGTAGATTCATCACCAATTAATATATAGGTTAGTTAATGCATATAATTTTTCGTCCTTTTTCATGGTGGTAATTTCAACAGTTCCTTTTTATTTTGGTTTTTGTGTTGGAATTTTTTGTATAACATTATAAATTGGATTCAAGTTTTGACATATTGAGATATGTAATTAAATATTAGGTGTAATGTATTATAAAAATATAATTAGATTTTTGATAGTTAGAGGAATAAAAACATAACCCTACACTTAAAATTTAGGAATATGAGATTTGACCTATTGGTTGGAATCAAGATTTAGGAACTTGATTATAGATTTGAGTTAGTTTTTGGGTCAAGGATAGACACATAATAATATGAGTGTTGTTAGTTTTGAAATCTTATTGTGATTATTTATTCGGATAGATTGCATTAATTTGGAAGTCCAACGTAAGAGGAAGACTCACGTCCATGAGTGATTGTTCAACTATTTGAGGCAAGTGGATTTCTAAACCCTTGTTAAGTGTATAGAATCATGTATTTCCTTGTGGTATGTGTTGGGGAGTAATGGGACTTGGTAATGAGTTTACTTGTCCATTTTCAACACATCACACAAATAATGTTGATGTTGTATCACAATTGTGTTGTTGTGAATTATGCATTGTTATGAAAATTGTCATCTCCTCATTATTTGTGTGAACATGTCATTTGCAATTTTTTGAGACATGGTTGTGATAAGTATTATGTGAATTGATAAATAATAGAAGATAAAAGAGAATGTACCATTT
Organism: Solanum boliviense; assembly: GCA_029582625.1. Classification (NCBI taxonomy): domain Eukaryota; kingdom Viridiplantae; phylum Streptophyta; class Magnoliopsida; order Solanales; family Solanaceae; genus Solanum; species Solanum boliviense. The sequence continues at coordinate 49,302 of JAJOOJ010003603.1, read as the reverse complement.
CGAGGGACGTGTCGCGCGCCGCAACGCATACTATTTTCATGTGACGTGTCGCAGGCCACGACATATTCTATTATCGAGGGACGTGTCGCATTCTTCGATGGATTTTATTATCAAGGGTCGTATCGCACGCCGTGATGGATGCATGGATATATATGTCCCCCATGAGTCACGGACTGAAAGACAACCGGTGTGTATCGTTAGGTCAGACATGCATCATTATACTTGACATTGCATTTCATTACATTGCGCATATTTATCAGTGATGAACGTGATCTTGTGTATTGTTGATCTTGTGAGTGCTTTTCTATGGATGTTGTGATTGATGAATATTAAATTTGTTGTTGAAGATATATAATTGTTAGAGTGTTGTTGTTGAGCTGTGTGCTATGTGAACTGTGAACTGTTAAGTTGGGCTGGTTTTGTGTAGGTTGTAGATGTGGAGGTTCGGATGGGTGTAAGGATTACCCATATTCTATTCCCTTAACTTGTGTTTAGAAGTTTACTTGTTGAGTACCATGTGGTTTGGTACTCACCCCTTGCTTCTAAATTTTAGTAGGTTATGACCCCGGATCTTCATGATACTGTATATTCTCTTCTTTTTCGAGGCTTCCTGGAGATTTGTGATGTAGTTGTTTGTCATCTCAGCAAACCTTTTTACTCTTATTTTTGACATTTTTCTATTCTAGAAACAATGTCATTTCAGAGTATCTTTCTTTAAATTCAACTGTAATACTTTAGAGATTTGTACACGTGACAACCACGTTTTGGGGGTTTTATTCAGTTGACTTAGTTATCCACACTTATGATATTTTGAGATTTGAGTTTGTCTTACTACTGCATTTTTGTGATATTTGGGTTTAGGCTAACTTGTCTTGGTGGGATAAGACAAGTGCCATCGCATCTATTTTTGGGTCGTGACACCTACCCTAACTCACATAAGATTGTCATATTTACTCTTAATTGAATCACTATGTTCGTATAATAAGAACTCTAGTATGGTTTAAATGTTTAATTAAACTCACAATATATTTCCTATAGATTATTCATGTACTAGATTCTGTTTCTATTGAGATACATATGTCCTCAAAAAATTTATAACTTTCAAACCAAAAAAACTAGAAACATAGAACCAAACTGACGGTTATTTTTTTTCATTTGGTTTGGTTTGGTTTTAGAATTTTAAAAAATGACTAGATTGGTTTGATATTGATTTTAACCTATTACCTATCCAAACCAAACCACAAACACCCCCTAAGTGTAATCCCTTAATTAATTGAACTTAGGAGCAACTATACTTTGATTGAAGATTTTTTTCCAAACAACAATAACAACAACAATACTTGTAATTCTATGAAGTAGGGTTTGGAGAGGGTAGAATGTGTGTTGACCTTATTACTACATTAAAGGTAGAGAGTTGTTTCCGATAGATCCTCGACTCAAGAAAAAAAATAACGTAAAAGACAATCATGACAAAATATTACAAACAACCTGACCAATCATCTTAAGCAATAGTCATACCAAGCTACACAATAATCAAAGTGTTAAAAACCTACAAATAATAACCAAACTAAAAGGGAAAAAAAATCTATACGAGTAGTATTTCTAATAGTATGATTAATAGTAAAGCGGAATAAGCGAGACAATGCTCAAGGAACTAACTAACCTCCTATCCGAATATGCGAGACCTTCATAACATCCTATCTTAAGACATATATATAAACCTCTCAACAATATGTTTTTGGCCTACCTCTACCTTTCTTAAAGCTATCTATAACAAACCTCTCACTCCTCCATGCTGAGATATTAATGAACTTCCTCTGCACTTGTTCGAACCATCTCAGTCTTGATTCTCACATCTTATATATCCGCACAATAGTTGTATCCACGAGTCAATAAGATTGTTATTTCAATGTGTGTTTAGCATGCTAACCACCACTTGTTAGATGGATGGATTCAAATTTATATTTTTCAATATTGAACTTAGTATATTTTTTAAATTAATTATTGGATCATATCAATTTGATCTAATGATCTTCGTGTGATACAATTGGCATGAACATGAATTTATAATACGTTGAATAGATATATGCTTGAGTATAATTTTGTAGAGTTCATTCAAAATGTCATCCAGCTACTTAAAATTATTTTACTGAAGTCATGGTTTTTTTTAACAGGGAAGTTACTCAATGCTGCCTATATCACTTTAAAAGTCGTCATATTAAAATTTAGACAACAAATTAATCCAACTCAATTCCGTCTACATGATTTATTATTTTGAGCAAACTATATAAATTCCACTAGTTTAGGATTTTATTATATGTCTTTTGATGTGTTTTTGAAATTACAAATCTTGCTAGATTTTGATCCTCAAATATATGTATTTGGTGCGTCCATATATATATATCTCAATTACATGTGAATCAGATATAATTCTAAAAACACAATGTAATTTAAACACACTAATTTAGGATAAAATCACACATTTGACTCATATAAAAAAGGAGTTTTAACATTGCAAAGCGGAAATGTAACATAGTCTTGACAAGCCATCTTTTACATCAAAAGGAGTGGTCGGGACGTAACCCGTACACAACATACAACATCCGAAAGTAAATACATAAGAAAGCTATAAAGGCGACATCGTTCTCGGTGTATAAGGACTCATCAAGTCTTCAAAATCTCTAGATGATCAACTAGCCACAAACCGAGGAGGAGGAGTTGACAAGTCCTACATTAATGAAACAATGTAGACACAAGTATGCATTAGTACATGAAATGTACTAAGTATGATGGATATGCATGAAAATGTAAAACACGATCATAAGGGGACATAATCGAAAACATGGAATGCTTGACCAAGCTAAACATAGTAAAACCTTAAAGAAGAATCATAATTATGAACATGGGCAATGCATCTTAACATCATCATGAAAGCTTCATAAAATCTTGGAAAGAAACTTAGTTCATTTTGTTGGATATGTATTATTAACCGACATAGACCACTTGTCTTGCTCCCACACTGAAAAGAAATGTCCTTACATGCCAAGGCAAGGACCATAAACTTCTAGCTTAGGGTGATGTAACATCTCAGACTTCGACAAATGACTAAAAGGGGCAAACATGCAAGTCCACAAATCCAAAATGAACCATGGACCCTTTAAGGCACCTTAGACGGCCTGTTTAGGGGTCCACGTCCCATGTTCAGCATCAAGAAGGACCATCAAAGGATACCTAGGAACGGGTAACCTAGACGGCCCATGATGTCATGGACTGCCCGTTTAGGGGTCCGTACAAGTCACCCATCAGTTTTTTAATATTTGTGTCAACTTTAAACGATAATATCTCTCAGCAAATAATGAATTAGTTGGCCCATGATCTAACAAATTAAAGGTCTTTGAGTCCTCTTCCCAATGCCACCAAGTTTACCTTATTTCTGGTTTGGATTAAAAGATTATGCCCATTTTTGTGAAGCCCTGTCAAATAGGTGCAGCTTCACGACTGGCTATATAGACTAGGAAGTGTTTTATGGACGGTGAAGCCTTAGACGGTCCTTGAAGCCACTATTTTAAGTCAACTCATCAGTTTTTAAGTTAGGGTCATTTTGGTCTTTCCCAAAAGTGTTTGGTATCTAAACTACAACATTTTAAACAACATTTTAAGAACTATAAAAGTGAATTAAGCTCCAAAATTATCAATTTCAATTCATTTTCCTAAATTCCCTAAACTTGATAAACTTCATCCTTTCTAAAAATCTTCTCTCTAGATCAAGAAAGAAGAAGGAACTAGGATTCTTTAAGTTCAAGTATCCTTTATTCACCATTGATTAGGGCTTCAATCAAGGGATACATGGAGTTCATCAATGGCTTCCAATCGCCCATTGAGTCTATAAAGTTTCTTTAATACTCCAATTCGATTTCCCAAGATTTTATTAGCTTTTCACTAAATTTCTCATGGTTCTATTTGTATGGATTCAATTTCTTTATTATGATCTTATTTTGATGATTTGAACTTAATTACATGCTTTTCAACTAATTCCATGTCAACCCGTGCATTGATCTAAGAATATTTACAATGAATCCTAATTTACATGAATTTATGAAGAAGCTTCAACTATGAATATGTTTTTATGAAATCATGCAGATTTTCGTGAAATCAATATGTATGACTAAGTAAACTTATAGATGAAGTTGTCTATATGTTCTATGAAGCTTTGTAACATGGCATGAATGACATCTAGATTTGCCCTCAATGATTTTTGGATTATTTTGTTAAATCAAATCTTGATTTGTATGGTATCAGATATACCATCAATGATTATAGATCACCCTTTCAAAACTATTTTCATTAGTAGTAGGGCATTTATACCATGAAGTAAATGACTATGGCTCTTAAAAAGATATTATGTAAAGTTTAGGGATGGTGAATGATTTTCTCACACATTGTCTAAGGAGCTACTCTATGATGTTTGTAGCCTGAATTAGTATCTTAATTGTACTTTTCCATGGATGATAATATAAATTTAGCTTGGATTGGTTTCTTAATTGTGCCTTTCCATGGATGATGAAAAAAATAAGATTAATGACTATTACACCAAAAAGATTTTGAGATGGAAGCTCTCATGTAGCTTGAGGTCAATTTTCTAGTAGAAATCTCCTTATCTCATAACTATATGCCATTGTAGGATGATTATCTTAGAAAGACATTAGCTAGTGGATCCACTTTACCTCAGATTTCAGAAGTTCACGGTCCTTACCTTGGCAAGTAGGACACCTCTTTTCGATGTGGGGCATACAATGGATTCCATGTTATAGCTCATGTGGTCTATATATCGGTTAATGATAAACTTCACACGAAATGAACTAGGTGAATTACTAATGTTTTATCAAGTTTTCTTTATGATTTAAAGATACATTGACCATGTTCATGATTTATGAATCTTCTTAAATGATTTTACTATGTTTTAACTTTTTCATGCATTGCATGTTTTGACTATGTCCCTTCATGATCAGGTCTCATTTTTATTGAATTCCATTCATACTTAGTACATTCCATATACTAATGCATATTTGTTCCTACATTGTTTCACTAATGTAGGGGTCTACGATTCTTATCCATCTGTTCATGGCTACTAATGTGAAAGATTGGATGCACTGCTGCTAAATCTGCTGGCAACTCTAATTCATAGGCCACTTTACCAATGCTTTTCAAGATTCGGTAAGAGCCTACATATCTGGGACTGAGCTTCCCTTTCTTGCCAAATATCATCACCCCCTTCATAGGTGACACTTTCAGGAAAACCTAATCATCAACTAGGAACTATAGTTCCCTTCTCCTCACATATGCATAAGACTTCTGGCGACTCTGGGTAGTCTTAAGTCTATCTCTAATGAGTTGCACTTTCTCCATAGCATCAAGGACTGAATCTGGTCCTATCAAGGCTGCTTCACCTACTTCAAACCAACCAACTGGAGATCTACATCTACACCCATACAATGCCTCATAAAGGGCCATCTGAATGATGGAATGGTAACTACTGTTGTAGGCAAACTCAATAAGAGGAAGGTGATCGTCCAAACTACCGTTGAAGTCGATCACACAAACTCTCAACATGTCTTCTAAGGTTTGAATGGTACGCCCTACCTTAAGTTCATAAATTCCTGGTCCCTTGCTTCTCTTAACTCTATAGGGGAAAACAAGTCCAAAAAGGTTTTGCTGAACAATCCCAAGTAATAGGAGTTGTCTCTGTACCCCTGTTCTCCTTCCATTGAGTATACCAGATATGAGCCACATCATTAAGTTGGTAAGATGCTGACTCAACCCAATCATTCCCAGTTTCCTGCATCACTTCAAAGATCTTCTTGACCTCATCAGTGAAGTTTTGGGGATCTTCTCCAACTTGCAATCCTAAGAACTCTGGCGGATTCATCCTAACAAAATCTCGCACCCTGGCTGCAGCTGACCCAACATTGGCATTTATCGGAACTGGAGCCCGCTAATTGTTTTGGTTAGCCACACTCTGAGCCAACATCTGAATGGCATTCCTGAACTCTGCATTCGACACTTCTTGATCAGGGACTGGAGGAGCTGCGTTTGTGTTCCTGACAATCGCATTCCTGGTGTTAACTCTACGAGGAGGCATGATCACTGAAACGTAGAACATCGAGTTAGAATGGAATTTAGATCATACCTTACGCACGATAAGAGTAACAAGAAAATGAAGATTTCCTAAAACACTTTGTAGCCTCCCCCTCATTAGATGTGGTGCACTTCACACCCCTGAAAAGGACTCTACTTAGTGCAGCTTTTCAGACATCCTAGGACACTTAAACCTAGTGATCTAATACCAAGTTTGTCACTCCCCGAGACGCGAACATGGGACCTAGGACCACAAGTGATCCCAAGCTAATCCTGCTGGCCTGATCATGAGCATACTAAAGATAATAAACTGATGTGAAAGCTAAATCATAAATAAAAATGAAAAGATGGGGAATACCCATATACTATAACTGAGATAAATGACAACTGATTAGTTTAATACAAAGATGATATTAACTCAATACTAAGCTGAATCTAACTATGTCTGAAAATAGCCTCTAACTGACTAGAAATGTTAGGATAGGCCCCAACTAAGTCTAGCAAAACTGAGACTAAAGGACTAAAAATACTGAAAAGAAACTCATGATAATTGTCCTTGGAGAATGAGGGTTCACCACTGATTCTGCTGAACTGGAGATCAGGAACCGATCTAAGCGTGATCTGGATACTGAGAACTTGAACCTACATCACGAGAATATGTAGCGCATGTATGTGTCACAACTTGAAAGGTGCCGAGCATACAGGATAGAATACAATTGAAATAACATATAACTGAACAAAGTAAATAAGCAATGACATAATATGAACATGATATAGATACTAAATGTTGAGATAACTGAATGCAGTGACCAATTTATAACATGCTGAAACTGAATATTGACTATACTAATAAATGGTCAATGCAATAGAATCTGACTGAACTATGGGAGCTACTAATAATCGATAATAAAACCATATGAGCTAAATGTGGAGTCCGATGTATACGCCTCATCGAGAGGACCCAATATACCCTGCCAGAGGTATAGAGGCATGTTGGCGTGATCACTGAAATGATGCCCACTGAGGGGACTTACAACCTACGTGGCAAGTAGTTTTGGGACTATTTAGGTACGCTGAACCCTAGTCCAACTCGGTATTATGCTACTCCCAATGGTTTAAGCAATTAACACATTATGACTAAATTTCTGTAAGTTACTGGACAGCTCTAACTGAACATGCAAACTGAGAATGCAACAATTAAACTAATAGTGATGCATTAATAACTTAGGCATGTATAACTGGATAACTGAGATATCTGACCTAGCATGTGTAGTTCAAGAACTAAAGAAATACATAGCTAGGGTTCTGAAATTCATTCGAGAAATGATGTAATAACATGATAATCTGATTTGGAACATGTTAATAACTAATTCATGATGATCTGTTGTAATTTTAGAAACCCTAGGTATACTCATAATAAGGGAATCAAGAAACTGACTGAGTTCTAGGGACCTAATTGGTGAAAGGAACCCACTAGTGAAATCCCACATACTTGACGATGAATTCCACAGAGAAATCTTTTGATTTTGGTGTTGGAACTGATGGAACCTTGTTGCGTTCTTGAACTACGGTTCTTGACATCTTTTCTCCTCTTACACTCTACGTTTCTAAGTTTTGATCAATGATTTGATTTAGGTAAGTTCTAGTTATGTTTCTAGACTTAAACTTACTAAAACCTCATAATTTTAGGTCTAAAGAACGTAGTTTAGGGGTCCAATGATCGACGATCCATCGATGGATCCACCATCCGTCCTGTCAGTCCGCCGATGACTTCAGAGACTAGGTTCTGAGGGTCTCGACCTACGGACTAATCAATGATCTGTTGATGGATTGATGATCTGTCTATGGATCCACGATCTGTCAAGTCAGTCTGTGGGTCTTGCCTTAGAATGGTTTTTGTCTGAATTTTTGGGGATGGTTGCAGATGCGAACCATGAACCACCAGCACGGGTCGTGGGTCACCCTACGGTCCGTGGGTAGCAACCGTGGGTTGCACCTGCAACTTCTAGAAATCTGTATTAAGTTTCATTTTTGGATATGAGGTATTATAGAAGGAGTGTACAAGCCTTAGTCAGCTAAGGTCATATCTTTCGGGAGGGCAAGGGAACTGGTGTGACAGGGGTGTTTGGCGTATTAGGCTCCTTCTATTGAGTATATTCATGTAGTGTCTGAATTCTAGGAAGTATTTCCTACCGATTTGCTTGGTATGTCTCTGGATAGAGATATAGATTTATGCATTGACATCGAACCTAGCACTCTCCCCATCTCCATTCCTCCTTATCTCAGGGCTCCGACAGAATTGAGAGAGCCTAAAGCTCAAATACATGAGCTTCTTGATAAAGGTTTCATCCGTCCTAGTGCTTCATCATGGGGTGCTCCTATCTTGTTTGTTAAGTAGAAGGATGGTAGTATGAGACTAGTGATTTTATCTTAAGCCATAAAAGAGTGGATTGATACCAAAATGACAATCTTATAGATAAAGAAAGTCCCATTAAGTATACTTGGGAGAAGGCAATTGAAGATTTTAGTAAGAAAGTGTGTATAAAATAAGGTTAGTCCTTTGAATTTGATGAGTATACCTGAGTTTGAGGTGTCATGTCGATGAAAAGATTGACTTCGTAGTGATAGCCAAGGCTAACTGGCATAATGATAATAAGAGTGTGGACTTCAGTGGAATGAGGTGAAGATTATGTGGAATCAACTGAATGGAAATGACTGGTATCAACTCTTCAAAGTAATACCTTTAGTGTTATTACGTAAAATTCTTATGTTACCATCTATTTCATTTTGTTCATGGTGGTGAGTATGATTCACTAGCTATGCTCACGTGTGTTTTCACTTTTGTGGGTGGATCCCTAGTGGTAGATCAGGTGTACCGATCCTGCGATATTCTCTTGGTTGATTGGATGATTGGGAAGACTTGGTTATTTCAGATGACATACTTGGTGTTGTCTTGGAGTTGTTAAAGTATTTCAGTGGTTCTACATGTACCACCTTGCTTATGAGAATTTATAGAAGAGCTACCATGCGTATTTATGATTGCCCGATAATCTTAATATTCATCTAGTCGTCGAGGTCTTGTATCGATTATGTATGGTTGAAAATGGGGATCATTGGATCCAATTCTATTATTCTTAAGGGTAATCTACAATCACAATTACTAATCTAGCATTTTGATAGTGTTGTTAGAGGATTTGTATGCTTGGACATATCGCTCGAGGGGTGGTGTCTTGATTATTCCTTCTTTAGTTATACAAGTTTGATTCTAACTTAATGAGTACCTCATGGCTAAAGATCAAATTTCTATAACTTAAACTTGTGGGAAGTTCATGTTGTGAGAAGGAAATATTTATAAGTGCATTATGAAGGGTGTGATGAGGTTCGGTAAGCGAGGTAACTTTAGTCTGATGTATATTAGGTTGTTTGAAGTTCTTAAGCATGTGGTAGAGGTTTCCCATGAATTGGCTTTGCCGTAGGGTTATCGAGAGTGCACCCGGTATTTCAAGTGTTTATGTTGAAGGAAAATCATGATGATGGAAACTGCATTATTCGTTGGAATTCGGTCTTGCTTAATGAGAATATGTCTTATGAGGAGGAGCCTATAGCGAATCTAGATAGGGAAGTTCGCAAGTTAAGGTAAAAGGATATTGCATCTGTCAAAATCCAATGGAAGCAACGTCAGATTAAGGAAGCTACATGGGAAACCGAGAAGGACATGCGAGACAAGTATCCCCAGTTGTTCGACGATTTAAGTAATACTCTACTCTTACCTTAGCTAGTTTTCCTAGTTTATCACTCGGGAACGAGTGATGGGTAAATTGGTATCTATTGTAACGACATGTTTCCATCGTTAAGGAAAACTCAATTGGGAAAGAATTTGGGCCAGAAAACTTGAGTAGTGACTTGGGAATTCCTAGTCTAGTCCAAATTCGGACGAAATATGAGTTAGGTCAGGTCTAGGAAAATCTGGTAATGAATTAGAAAGTTAATTATGAATTTGATCACATGAGTGGATAGCCAAGACATTAGGGAGATCGTATGGCTTTATGGAATCAAATTCGGGCGAATAGAACTCCTGAAACTAATCTTAGCATGAACGAGTAGTTTTTGAACGTCAAGGGTTGAAGGTGTGTTGTGAAATGGGAGCTTGGAACTCAAATTCTGACTTTCAATCTCCGTACAAGCCGCTGGGGCAGGATTAATCCCGTTAGAATGGGGTCGTTGTGGCGGGTTGGGTCTCGCTGTGGCGGGACAGTCGCAACTTAAATAAAATAAAAACCCTAAAAACATTATTTTCTGAAAAACTTTGTTCTTGAGAGCTAAGAGACAACCCAAGGAAAGTTCTTGACAGTTTTCCACAACTTCTAGCATGAAAGGTAAGATTATTACTCCCCTAATCCATTTTTCGATCCGTAGAACTTAGATTCTTGGGTAATTATCATTGGGGGAGGGTTTTTAACTTAAGTTAATGGTGGGAAAAGCCCTAATTGAACATTAGGATGTTAGGTTTGTCCATGGATAGATAGATTGATTATTATACGGGTAAATTATGCCCTGTTTATTGATCCTTGCGTAAATTGATTGTTTTTAGACCAAGAACAAGCGGAAAGAATTAGGAAAGGGAAGGCTCAAGTGTCTTAGGAGGATTCAAGCTTGGTTTCGGGGTAGGTGATGGTTTGATTTTCTGTTTGTGTGCTATACTCCGGTTAATGTCTTCATTGTATGTATACATATATGTGAATAGCGATATCTAAATCGAATCTAACACAAATAAGTATATATATAAACAATTACAAGCCATGAAACCATTACTTGATGATATAACAATGAGTGATGTTCATTATAGGTGCGATTGTGATTGTGGTTATGCTGACTGGATCGGGTATCACGTTTTGACACATATATTGGATTGGGTGTCACGTTCTGACACATATATTGGATTGGGTTTTGCGTTTCGACACATGTATATTGGAATCGAGTGTCATGTTCCAACACACTAACAGTTTGGGTGTGGGTTCCATTAGAGGACCATTGTGATTATTACATTCAGGTCTATTGTCGTTGATATTGGGTATTGTATGTTGCTCTTCAAATGATAACTGATCTATGTATTATGTATATGTGTGTTTACTGTGTTGTGATTGCTTGCCTATGTTTCGCTTACTGGAATAGTCGCGTGATCCTACCAATACATTGTGGTTTGTGTACTGATACTGCGCTTGCTCGTTCATTGTTGAGTACAGGGCATCTTCAGATGGCTACTGACAGACCTCGGTTAAGAGATCAGTAATTGAGACCGGATTCAAGGGTGAGCCAGTTCTTTTAGGTTGCCATGAGTCTTCTATTGTTTAGTCCATTCTTTTCGGACCCAGACTTTCTAATCAGATTTACTCGTATGTTTAGTTTTGGGTTTGTACCCTTTTCTCTTAGATTTGTTGGTTAATAATTTTGGTACAATGACTTTAAATTCTAGGGGTTAGCTTCTGTAATAGTTCGTTAGTTGTTTTTGTTAAACTTTTAGAGTTTATGGGAACTCCATATTTCTTTAGTCATTTAAACTTGCGTCCGTTTCTTTTAATACTTAGTTTTTGGTTATGGTGCTTGGTTGGGTTTTATTAATGGTTCTCCCACCGAAGGGTTAGTGTGGATGTCAATCACGGCAGTCTAGGTCGTGACAATGCATGACCTCAACCACCTTCTGTAGTTCATCCACAAAGTTTTTTGGATCCTCATTGAGCTTTGACCCAGTGAACTCTGGATGACTTATTCTTAGAAATTCTCGGACTCTTGATGCATCATTCTGCTCTTGATGTTCGGCTCCTTGGTGACCAACTTGTGTTGTCACCACTTGAGTCAACATCTGAATTACGTTCCTTAATTCAACATTGGTGACATCTTCATGAGGTGGTTGCACTTCTGGTTCGTTGGAAATCTCTTGATCTTGAGGATTATTATTCCTTCTAGTAGGACTTTCTCGAACAGCTCTTTGTGGAAGCATGATCTGAAAGAAAGTGAAGTGTTCCCTAAATGTTGTAGACTCTTAATTATAGATGTGGTGCGCTTCACACCAATAAGAAGGACTCTACAAACACGGCTTCATAGACACCCTATGAATCTTGAACTCTGGGTTTTGTACTAACACGACCCGGGCGTACACCCTGGATGTAACTGGCACTCAAGAACCATTTATGATCCCCAAGCGAACCCTTGGCATGGCTACATGAATTACATGACACTAAACAATAAGCAGAAGCTTAAAATAGGTGAACACTTAGACATTTAAGAAAGTCTTAATACTGTCTTGAGAAATACTTAAGATGAGACATAAGTTAAATAAAACATTATGAGAAAACAATGGGAACATCTAATTCCATCTGTCTATGAAGCCTTTAATAATTCAAGATAGATGTCGGGACAAGATCTACGACACCTAAACTACTACTAAAACTAAAATGAAACTGGAGTCTCACGAAAGTAAGGAGGCCTCACCAACTACTGTTTATGAGTGAATAGTCATCTCATCGAAGCGCATGTTAGTGATCCTAAGCACTTGTATGTGCATCATAAAATGATGCAGGTCGAATGACGTCAATACATTGAATATATTGGTATGTGATAAGGTTAGTGTAAACAACTTACTAGCTTGAATGACTTAAAACAACGTAAATGGATCAATACATGAATATGAAGTTAAAACCATTTAGGCTTTACAATAAAATATACAATGAAAGCAACATGAAAACAATATATTTACTTTGTGGAGAGATTCTCTAACGGATAACCATTACCATGAGCCTAGAAATGATACAACGTTTCTACCACGTTGCAAGGGCCATCCTATACTTTTCCATGGTATAGGATGATGTCGTGACTATGGATCCATCTAGTATGCCTTCTCAGAGACACTGAGGAGTCGCATGAAGAATCAATTCTATCCTATCCTACACTAGCTACGTAGTTTTATGGAACTTCTGAGTTATAAAAGACTCTAACCCAATTCGGTGCTCGATACTACTCCCAAAATAAGTGATATAACTTTATGCTTAATTCACCCATTAAAAAGAATGGACTTCTTACCTTATTGAAATACTTTTCAAAACATTATACGTGTTTACATTCTCATCATGCACTTATGAACTTATCTTTCAAGTCCAACAATCAATACAGGTACATATATATATATATAACATTTGAAGTTCTTAAGTTTTATGAAATAGAGCATTTAAACTTTCCCCTTAGCTTATGTTAATTTGGAGTGTAAATAAAGACATGTGAGTGGGACATTTAAACTTTCTCAATAATTAATAGAGACTTTAAGAGTTAATATCAAGAAAATATTGAATAAATGATTCAAAGGAAGACATACGGGACGAAGGATAGAAAAGAAAAGGTCAGGCGGCCCTGGCGTATCCATGGCACAACACAGAGAGGGAATTAAATTTTTGGTCACAAAAAGACTTTCGAGACAAGAGAGTCTATGTCCTCTCCACGATGCGAAGAAGGGGTGATTAACTGAAGATGGAAATTTCAAGCGTCTCCGTGACGTGGGCCTGGACGTGAACATTTGGTTGTTTTTCTCTTCCTTTTCAAAACTCACTTTAATTCTAAAAACCCAAATGCAATTTCATTGAAATCTCACCAAATTCTATCAACAAATACAAACCCAATGCAATTTCATTGAAATCTCACTCAAATTCTATCAACAAACACCACTCATTCGCAAAACCCTCACGTCAAGAACTCAAAACCTCCATTGTTAAAGATTGGGACGAAAACTTAAGAACTCTTCAAAAAATCCTTACATAAACAATTTCTTGGACAAATTTAGTGAAGGAACAACATGACTGGAGTGATAACGAACAAGTCCATCACTATGAGAAACCTCACATACCTAGAAAGAACAATGTTTTTTGCCAAATTCCTCAATTCTTGATTAACGCTTCAACTTAGCCATATCTTCTTCTTGAAACTTAACCCTAAAACCCGTAAGTGTTTTGAACGTGAATGGGGAATTTACAATCTTATTAATAATTTGGGTCAGGAGAACGTGTTAAGATAAGTGGGTTAAAGGAAAAGACCAAAATACCAGTTCCTCAAACAGATGGAATGCCTTAAATGGAGAGGCTTAACTCAAACAGCCATAACTTTTTACTCGAAGCTTGGAATTTAGCAAACTTGGCGGCATTGGAAAGAGAACTCAAAGACCTTAGATTTGATATCTCATGGGACACCTAACTCTTTATGTGCTAAAATATATGGTCATTTGAAGTTGACCCAAACTTGAAAACTGACCGAAGTTCAAGGTGTTACAGCTACCTGATCAGATACCATGAGAAGCGACCTTTGAACATCCTAATCTCTATAGGAGGGACTGAGACTAATAATATTTTTATTGATGAATCCTTAGCAGATAAGCTAGGGTATGAGTCATATCCAATCAAGCCTCGGACTGTTAAATGGGCTTTTGGAAAATGGTGACTTCCAAAGCATGTAACAACTTTCAAGTCACAGTGTAAGGCGCCCTGTTTAATGTGAAGTTTTATCTGCTTCCATTGTCATAAAATTGTGAGATGGTATTAGGAAATTAATGGAAACTTCAATTTGATGACAATGGAAGGAGATACAACTTCACATTAAATAGGGCACCTTGCACTGTGACTTGAATGTTGTTACATATTCTGGAAGTGACCCTTTTCTCAGAAGTTTTGTTAACAGTTCGAGGCTTGATTGGATATAGGTATGACCCTAGATTATCTGCTAAAGATTTATCAATAAATTTATGAGTATTCTCGGTGCCTCCTACAAAGATTAGGAAGTCCAAGGTTCAAGGGATGCCCAACATTGGAGACCAACACTTTTGAAGTTGTCTTTTTAGGGCTCACTTTCCCGTGCTACCTTTTTTCCCTTTAGTTTATTTTCACTTTCCATTATGATAAAGTTTTTTGTTCTTTATTTTCTTTGACTCTAAACTCCAAAATGGCAAAAATAGCTTGATTCAATTATTGTGCATCACTTCTTTGTCGTTTTAGGCCTACCTCTTGCTCAATTTAGTCCTTTGCATTTAGGGTGTTTATTTACTTTAATACTTATGTGACCTTTATTCACTTTTTCAACTCTTTTGTTATTATTGTCATGCTCTGAAAGTAGTGTCACTCTTTTGAGATTTTAAATTTGGTCATGTTTTCTTTTACTTATATTATGTGCCACCTCGTGCCTTTGTTTGATTTATTTCTATTGCTTAAAGGTTGTCTAGTATTTGTACTTTGTCTTGATTGAGAATCAACAATATGACAAATAAGTTCAACATTTGAAAAAAATTCAATCATCCTTCTATTCCTGCTCACACCCTCTCTCTACAAATATCTCCGACACACATCAATTTTGATGCCTTGCAAAGGGAGGGAATACATGAAAAAATGGAGAATTGTAAGCTAGATGCACTACAAAGAAGGTGAATGGAAGACTAAACTCAAAACTTGTTCATGACCTAAGGTATAAGAAGTTATGTCTGCATCCAAGAGTTGAATTTCCTTCAGAATTTAAAATTCTGAAATTTAACATGTTTGACGGGGATGGAGACCCAATTGAACATCTCAAGGATTTTTCCTGTAGATTAGTTGGCATAGGAAATAGTGAAGCTCTCCTTATGCAATTATTTATTCAAAGCTTACAGGATTAGCCTTCACTTGGTACGTCAAACAAGACTTTGACAAATGGCTCACATGGGAAGATATGGCTCGATACTTGGTAGAACAATATAAGTTTAATATTAAAGATGATCCTACAATGTTGGACTTGCTCGAAGTAAAGAAAATGAGTCATGAATTTGTTGAGGTATATGTTATCTGATGGAGATTAGAAGCTTCGAAAATATGTCATTCACCTCATGAAGAGGAGTTGATCCAAAGTCTCATCAAATTACTTGATGGTATATACCCGTTTTAAGGGGAGAGCTAAATCATATTTACTATTACAAACTATAAGCAATTATAAGTCTAATTTCAAATAAGGCAAAAAGAATCAGTCAATTAACGACCCATACATTAATATCATAAATCATCATGCAAAGGAAATAATTTATTTAAGGAAGAAAGTAAATATAATTCAAAATCATAAGTCAAGACAAACACATTCAAACCTATAACACGAGTGAGTAAATTCTAGCAGATCCTAAGCAAACTAAAAAGGAAAATATCAGTTTAAAGGTAACCAATTAGTTCAATATGCAATCGATCGCTGAATATAATAAACCAAGAGAGAATTGGTGCAAATTTGGACTAAATCAAGGATTATTAATAATAACATTGAGAAAATCAGGCAATTCTCAAATTAAAATGACGGATCTTAACAAATCACACTAAGAAATTCGATAGAAATCAAATAAGGAAACAAACCCGGACATATGGTTGTTAAATCGACATTCTTGTCATTGTTGTTGTTGACCTCATAGCTGTTGACTGGAGCATTGTTGTTCTTGTCGCCCGGAGTCACCGATCACCGCTCGCCGCTCGCCGCTCGGTGGTCGGAGCCGCTAGAGCTGACACTATTGCTGTAGTTTTCACCGGAGCAAGCGGCGTTTGGGAGGAACGACTGGCGGTGGTCGGAGCAGCGGGGCTTGCTTGGCCATTGTCTGCATGACTGTTCTCTAGTGGTTCTCATCGTAAGAGAACAACGGAGGGAGAGAGGAGAAAGAGGTGTGGCACATATGTTCTTCAAGAGGAGAATGAGTTAATAGAAAAG
Source organism: Solanum boliviense (assembly GCA_029582625.1). NCBI lineage: Eukaryota > Viridiplantae > Streptophyta > Magnoliopsida > Solanales > Solanaceae > Solanum > Solanum boliviense. The sequence goes on along the minus strand of JAJOOJ010003603.1, from coordinate 32,427 downwards.
AGTATTAGGGTCTGGGTGAATTAATATAGGATAGATTTGGGTCTTTGATCTGAACTGTTGAATTTAAACGGATAAACGGCTATGATTTGATCATGGTGAGATGGAAGGTTCAGATTTAAAGAAGGGGTCTTAGGAATAGGTTATAATTGCAATAAGAATTAAATCAAAGAGAGTAGAATTGAAATGAAATTAAATAGGAAAAAGGGCTACAATTTAAATAATTTACGGAAAGATTGAGTGACTTGCTATTTAATTAATAATATACTACACAAAATAAATTATTTTTAAATAAAATAGGCACATTTAAATATTTTAAACCTTAAAACAATAAGTAAAAAATAATTATTTCAAAATTTGACAACAGATAAATATAATAATAAAATAATAAAATAGTAATTTGATAACAAAAATAATTACAATAAATTTTGGGAATCATGATTATTAAAATCTAATTATTTACATAAAACTACTTTAAATTTTGAACCCGTAAAATAAGGGAAAAAGGTTTTTGTAATACATATTTAATAAAATCACAATCTGTAAAAGCTTATAGGTCGGTCAAAATTGGGTGTCAACATCATTGTTTTTCGAAGATTACCCAAATTCCCCTGCAATGCAATTGTATAGTCAATTCTCCTTTCATCTTGTTCTTTCCATTTAGTTAATAAATATCGTTATAAATTTCATATTTATTTATAGGAAAAAGAAATGGGGCGCACTACCCTTCTACCAGAGGTTTTCAAGAGGACTCATGTGAAGAAGAAAGAAAATGAGTCGGATTCGGATGTGTGGGTGGAGAAAAGGGCCGAACGAATTTACGTAAGTTATTTAATATGAATAGTGAATATATATATATATATATATATATATATATATATATATATATAAAATTTTATGCCAATTTTTATTTTTAATATGCTTAGACAATATAATAAGTACGTGAATGAGAATCTAGATAGTTCGGTCCAAATGACGCCTAAAATGTCCACTCAAATTTAGACAGAAAAAGTGGTAGGGGGGACACACAATGGTAAAGTCTATGATCGAGTCTCTCTGAACTATGTACGCCGACTTCAGTCAGGCTCAGAAGGTATTATATCATCACATCAAGTTGTGTAACTTGACAGTGTTTAAATTGTTGCTATGTCGGATTAAATAGAAAAACTTACAGCAGCACTGACAGAGTCTTAGCAAAGAAGAGTAGCTGAACAAGAAAGCATTAGTGCGACTGTTAAGCAATTTAAAGAACAAGTGTTGACCTTGCTCGTTGACCTGCTACATTGTCTCTTGCCGATGACACCGATGACGAGAGTAAGGAAGCTGATGATTTCATAGATTGCATCCCTTAGGCATCTGATCTTTAGTTTATGCACTTTTTAAAATTTTGAAACGAAATTTGAAAGACTTTAAAAGTCTTTAAATTGTGTTTTACGTATATTTTGAAAGTTAATTTAAGTTTGTTGTTTCATATTTTGTGTAGCATGTTTATTATGTGTTTTGCGTGATTGGGCTGAATTGATTTGAATTGATGTTGCGAGTTTCTGCTGGAAAGAAAATGCCGAAAAAACAACGGATATGGTGGTTTTGTTCGTCACTTTTCTGAGTTTTTTAAAAATATGATTTTCTGAAAAGTGATGCAGTCCGTCGCTTTTGAAATTTTAAAAATAAAATAACATTAAAGAAAACGCGATGGACAATGTCTCTATGTCTGTCGCTTTTCAAGATTTCAATAAAATTATAAATTAAAAATAATGTGTCGCTTTTTGTAAATAAAAAGAATTATTATAAAGCGCCGGACGGCATCACATTATTCAAGAAAATATTTTTTTAAAAAAACGACACAACCCGTCGCTTCATGAAAAGTGTCGAGCCAATAAGTGACGAACTTGACTGCGGCGCTTTTCCGTCAATTTCGACCAAAAAAGCGACACAGTCTGTTGGTTTTGGCCGTTGTTTTTTGCCAATTTTTTACTAGTGGTTGTTGTTTCTGAACGATTTCTACTGTTTCGTGTGCGGCTAAGGAATAATTCTGAAAGTACTCGAGATAAACTAAGCTGCAAAAGGGAGTCTGTAATAATAATACATGATCTTGATGTAGCATGTGATGGAGTACTGTAAACATTAAAATTATAACGAATTCATTAATTGAAAAAATTACCAGACGTGATTATTATTTAGTTATGTACATTAATCTCTAGTATTTATCCCTTAATTAATTGAAATTAGGAGTAACTAGGGCAACTAGGGGGACTGGGATGGCAGGATTGGATACGGGGATGCGAGATGGGATGAGATGGTCATTGGTCGGGATGGCCAGGACAAAAGGGCGTAGTCCTATCCCATCCCACCTATTTTAATGGACGAAATGGGGTGGAACGGAATATGTGATGATATTTACTTTAATTATTTAAATTATAATTGTTTGTTTAAGTCTTTAAGTTATGATCTTTAATGACATTTTTTTAACTAAGAAAAAAGAAAGTATATTCATATTTTTGAAATTATAATTTTCAAATGTCAAATTTCAAATTTGAACTTTAAAATTTAAAATTTAAAAATTTATATTTAAAATTTCAATGTTTAAATTTGGAAAAAGGGTCTGAAAAATACTCCAACTTTGGCCGGAATTGCTGATACGATACCAAACTCTATGGAGGACCTTTTACCCCCCTGCACTATTTAATAATGTATTTAAAAGGTATATATGTGTCCATGTGGACACTTTATTATTTATAATTATGCAATATTTATGATTTCCACGTGGGCGCATATATATCTTTAAAATACACTATTAAATAGTGTAGGGGGTAAAATATCCTTTCCAAAGTTTGGTATCGTTACTGCAATTTTGGTCAAGGTTCGGATATATTTCAGACCCTTTTCCCTTTAAATTTTATTGTTCAAATTTTAACGTAAATTTGATAACTAAATAATTAAGTTATTAAAGTTTTGTAGGAGTAATGTTTTAGTTAGTTTAATTATTTAAAATTAAATTATATTAATATAAAAAATACTTGTATTCTATGTAGGACCATTTTTATTCTCAAAATGGTACCTCTTCCTTGGTTAGCATCGTAAAATACCTGATTTCGATATAGCATGTGTTCGAGTGTACACAATAAATTATAATGAATTTATTAATTGAAAAAATTATGACATGTGATTACTTTTTTTTACCATTAATCTCCTGTGTAATTAGGATTGTTCATGGTTATGGTTAAAAGAAATCAGATAGAACAGTAATCTGAATTAAACCGATTAAAAAAACTGATATTTGGTTTAGTTTGGTTAGGTTTGGTTTTAAATTTTAAAAACCGATACTATTTGGTTTGGATTTGGGTTACATAAAAACAAACCTCAAAAATAACCAATCCGAATCGAGAAATTAGATGCATAAATTTTATAATTATTCATAAATATAATACAAATATTTTGTTAAATTTTAATTAACTTAAGTCTTTAAGTTTACCATTTTCTCAAACAAAACTTAAATTATAGCCCAACTATTACAACGCTAAATCTAAGTCCATCAAAACTCATTACATAAATCTTTACCTACTGTAATGACCCGAAAAGTCATTTTTGATTTTTTTTTAAATTACCATTTTACCTGTAACACCCCAGAAATTTTTTTTTTAGCTAAGACTTGAACTATCCTTAGTAGTGAGTAAGTTTTTACCAAGGAATTTAAATTTTTCATAAGTTTTGAGGTCACTAGATGTAGCACCTTGTGTTCAACAAAGAACTAGAGACAATTCATTGAAGTCATTCCTAAGTTCTTCTAAGTTTTGGGTCAACTTCAAATGACCATAACTTTTAGTACATTATGAGTTAGGTGGCCCATAAGATACCCAATGAAAGGACTTCAAATTATCTTTCCAACGCCATTGAGTTTGCTAAAGTTCGTGATCGTATAAGGGAAATATGCTCCTTTGAAGTCGGACTATCCAAATAGAAAAGTTACCCAAAAATAGTAAGGGGTATTTTGGTCTTTTCCTTACCCAATCAGGTTTAATTCATTTTAGTAAGGTTTTTGGGGTCTAATCTGATTAGGCTCAATTTTATAATCCTAATATACACCTAGGGTTTTAGTTCAAAGTTCAAGAAGAGAAAAGAATAGAAAAGAGGAGAAAAGAAAGGATCAAGGCATTTGTCAATGTTCTTGAGTTTTGTTGCGGATTTTTGCCATGGGTTTGATCCCAAAGAGGTATGTAAGCTTCCACAGTGTTGGATTCGTTCACCCACGTGCTAATCATGTTTTCTTTCAGCGTAAATTCATTCTAGAAAGTTAAAGGTTTGACGTTCTTGAATCGTGTTCTTGAAATTGGCTTTCGTTCTTGAGTTAAGATGTGATTGATGAGATCTTGAGGAAATTGTGTCGATTTTAAAGTTGTGTTTAATTAGATTCTTGTGTACATATATTGGGTATCTGAATCTAAAGAGAAATTGAGAAAAATAATTGAATTTAATCGAATTAAGATAAGAAAACGAGTTAAAAAAATCGTCGGGTTGACCTGGGGGGAGGCTGGCGTGGCGCGCCCCTGATGCGCAAGAGGGGATGTGGCGGCACACCAGCAGTGTGCCACTTTGGGGTCTCTGAAATTTAGGGGATGGCGCCCCACCCCAGCAATGCGCCCAGGACATCTGCCCCCACCCATTTTTCGTCGTTTAACCTGTCTGAGTCTTTCTAAAGTGTACTAACACTTCCTATTGATTCAATCTACTCTAAACGACTTCTAAACATCTAGAAATCATCCATGAACATGAATCATAACCTTGAATCCATAAATTCAAATCCAAGGTAGAGTTAAGAGCTAAGTCTTGAGAGTTCTTTCAAGTCTTTTGAGAAAGTCCCTTTGAGTCTTTTATAGGAGTCTTCTACAAATTAAAATAACTTGTTTATAGACTCGATCAAGTGAGTATAAGAATGAGGAGAATGCATTCATGATTCTACTTTATCATCACGAGATCTTTCACATCATGAACCATAACTCTTGAGTTCATAAATCACATTAAAGGGAGAGTTACGACTAGAGTTCAAGAGAGTCATTTTGAGATCAACTATCGATTCAAGTTAAGTTTTGAGGAAGTAAGTATGAGAATGAGAAGAGTTGTATACAGGAGTTCCATACTGTTATGTAGACCCATGAGTCGAGTCGTTCATCCCCATAAATTCCACATAAACTCCATAAATTGAGTATCTTTAAAAGGAGTAGTATCTTCAAGTTCGACGTCTTGTGTATTGAGTTCCTAATCCCTTTTGATATTTTATTCTTAATCATAGGACTATTACATATTACCCATGAAGTCCTTGAGTTGAGTTGTTCATGCCCATAATTTCGCATGAACCCTCTGAGTCGAGCATTGTTGAAACGAGTATTACCATTAAATTTCTTGAGTTCTGAGTTGTTGAGTCTCGAGTATTGAGTTCTAGTTATGGCTATTGAAAACCTTGAATTGAGTCGTTCAAGTCCATAATTCGGCATGAACTTTATTCTAAGAAGTCTTTTACAGATTTTTCAAAAAATGTTTTAAGACCTGAGCACTTGAGTTGAGAAAGAGTAGAGTCAAGTTCATTTTCATTAAAATGATATATGGGAACAAAGTATTCCCAAGAGTAAATGTTTTCACATTTAAAAGAGAAGGAAACTGAGAATTCCAAAAAGAGTTTTGAGCAGTTTAAGTAACATCTCTTTTTAGAGAAAGATTTTGAGTAATAATCTCAAACCACAGAAAGAGTTATGTTTTTAAACTAATGAGCTAGTTACGTTTCGGGAGTAGTATTGAGCATCGATATGGGGACGAGTTTGTGTTCAGATAATTCAAAGTTTCCATAAACCGTGTAGCCAGCATGGGTAGAAAAGGGTCATACGTTTTAGATGATTCCTTAATGATTTTATCGTAGACTAATGGATCCACTTAGTGAGTAGGTTCTATACCCTGACAAAGTATAGGATGACCCTAGCAGCGTGCGCTAAGACGATGTGTCATCACATAGCTCATAGTGAGTTTGTCGGTTAGAGAAACTCTCACAGAGATATTTTGTATTATTATATACACAGAGTTTACTTTGTATTTACATATACAAGCAGATTGTATCTTGTATCCTTGCATACAAACTGAGTTACTATTGTATTTTTCAATACATTGAGTTGTTTTCTACTATTTTAAAAGCTTTCCATATATTTCATCTGTATTGTTGCTTTATATTGAGTTGAGTATCTAGAGTTGAGTATCCAAAGTTAAGTATCCAGAGTTGAGTATCCAGAGTTTTGTACCTAGATTCGAGTATCTTATTATTAAGTCGAGCCTTATTTCACTAAGTTGAATATCTTATCATTGAGTTGAGCCCTATTTTTTGTAAGTTGAATTGAACTATGTTTCTTTGAGTTGAGTTGAGTTAAGTGAGTTGAGAAGAGGTAAGTATGTTTCTATTCCACCAGCTCAAGCTTATGTTTATGCTTTAGAATTCCCCTTACATGCTCGTACATTCCATGTACTGAGCCATTTGGCCTGCATAATTTCATGATGGAGATACAGGTACTCAGGATCATTTACAGGTGCTTCGTTGATATCGCATGCAGTTCGAGTTAGCTATGGTGGGCCTCTTTGCTTCAGGAGGGTTCCACTTGTACTTTCAATTTTATCAATTGTTAGGATGTCATGGTCTTGTCCCAACTTCCATAATTGTCAGTTAGAGGCTTCATAGATAGACAATAGAGTTTCAGAAGTCTGTTCATTTATTTTGTTAAATGTTTTAAAGATATGAGTTGCCTAGTTTTTGCTAGTTGAATATACTATTATATTCTGAGTTAATTATTTGAGTTTTAATGAATTTTATTCTGTATTAAACTTTGTATGCATGAGTTAGTCTTCTGCTTGTAGTTAGCCAGGATGAGGATTTTCTTGGGGACCAGCAATGGTTCTCGAATGTTAGCCACGTCGAGGGTGTAAACTCGGGTCGTGAAAAACTTGGTATCAGAGAACAGAGTTCAAGTGTCCTAGAGTTTATATGAAGTCATGTCAGTAAGGTCTTGCTTATGGTTGTGAGGACGCCACTTCTATAAATGAGGGACTACAAATATTTAGGAAAAGTTTCCCATATTTCATATTCTTAATCCCGCAATAAAGCTATGTCATAGAGATTTATTCTAAATTGTGCGTTCTCATATCCATTCGACTACCCTCCCCCCCCCCCCCGAATACTAGAGGTGGTTGAAAAGCAAAGTCAATCATTTATCAATGAATTCCTCTTAACAAGAGTCTTGAGGAGGTCATGAGACTGCAAAGGGGCTTGAGAGAAGCCTATGAGTGAGTTAAGTGTTGAGTTCAAGAAGAATGCACCCCCATTCATGAAAATCATGCGTTTGAGCTAAAAGTGAGTTGTATATTCTTCCCTAAGCCTTGTTTCAGTTGAGCTCCTTATAATAAAGTATGTTTAGAGCTTGGGTAGTATTTTCACTCGAAAAGGTAGCATGAGTTACGAGATCATGAGTTGTAGTAGTGATAATGCTTAGAGTTAGAGGAAAGTATGCAGAGGTATAAGGGTGTATAAGATGAAGATAGTTATGGGGCAGATTATGTTATTATTGCCATGCACCCAGCAAGTTGTTGAGGAGGAATGTTCCCTTATGGGTAGCCTATGAAGTGATGAGTTTTGAAGATTCCATCATAAGGGGTAGATTGTGTTTTATCTAGAAAGGAGCTTGTGATGAAGTGTCATTGTGTAGGTACTAACCAAGTGTAAGGGTCGAATATAAGAGCCAAAGTATTCATAAAGTGATAGATCTAAGCTAGGCTTATGATTTGTTTGACAGGGTCATGATTTTCAGAATGTTATAGAACTTATCAAGTAATGAGGTATAGCATAGTAGGCAAGAAATCTTATTGATATTCAGGTTTAATAATAAACATTAAGCTTGAATTTGAGATGACTGTCATGATCCAAAGAATGGTAACATGAGGGTAATGAAGTTAGTCTTGAAATTTGTTCTGGTAAACTTGGCATAACAGTAGGTGAGGTATTGAAATGTTTGTGCAATGAATATGAGTAGTACCAGTGAGAGATCCTAACGTTTAGATAAAGGCAGTAAAGTGTGGCTAAGTCACAAGATTAACAAGAACATTATGAGGTGTACCAAGAGGGTATGTAATCAGAAGAGGATAACAGAAACACCTTAGAAAGAAGTCTTAATACCTGTTTATTGAGAGTTCGGTAGTCATGAGATAAACTTCTCCCGAGTGTTAGAGTAAAAGAGGATGTAGACCAGTTAGAGATAATGGAATAGGTCCATAGCTTTCAAGTGTCACCTTTAGACCTATGATGGAGATGATGAGATGAGAAATCAAGTCAAGTGTTTGAGATTAAGATAGTAATGAGTTCTAAAGAGTATGGGAGTTATCTTTTCAGAGGTCCTGTTAGAAATGGAGTTGTTAGAAGTACTAAGCTTGAATGTGGTGCTATTAAACTTTAGGTGGTTCTTCAAATGAGCCCAATGTGGAGGTAAAGAGTAATAGTTTTGGAATGAGATTCCCTATAGAGAGGTATAGAACCCAAACCCAAGGATTTGGGTTAAGCTTGAATATAGTAAGAGTATATCATTAGACTCTGACCTTAGTAAGAGTAACCCCATTCCATACCTAGTCCAGTCGTCATTCGAGGACGAATGATCCCAAGGAGAAATATTGTAACACCCTAGAAAAAAAATTAAGCTAAGACTTGAACCATCCTTCGTAATGATTAAGTTTTTACCAAGGAATTTAAATTTTTCATAAGTGTTAATGTCACTAGATGTAGCACTGTGTGTTCAAAAAAGAACTAGAGAGAATTCATTAAAGTCAGTCCTAAGTTCTTCTATGTTTTGAGTCAACTTCAAACAACCATAACCTTCGGTACATGATGAGTTAGGTGGCCCATAAAATATCAAATGAAAGGTCTTCAAATTATCTTTCATACAACATCGAGTTTGCTAAATTTCAAGCTCGTATGAGGGATATATAATCGTTTGAACTTAGGCTGTCCAAATAAGGAAAGTTACCCAAAGATAATAAGGGGTATTTTGGTCTTTTCCTTATCCAATCCGATTTAATTCATTTTAATAGGGTTTTAGGGGTCTAATCTGATTAGGCTCTATTTTATAATGCTAATATACACCTAGGGTTTAAGTTGAGAGTCCAAGAAGAAAAAAGAAGAGAAAAGAGGAAACGATGAAGGCGTTTGTCGAGGTTCTTGAGTTTTGTTGCGGATTTTTGCCATGGGTTTTATCTCTAAGAGGTATGTAAGCTTACATAGTGTTGGGTTCATTAACCTACATGCCAATCATGTTTTTTTCAGCGTAGATTCGTTCTAGAAAGTTGAAGGTTTGATGTTCTTAAATCGTATTCTTGAAATGGGCTTTTGTTCTTTAGTTAAGATGAGATTGATGAGTTCTTCAGGAAATCATGTAAATTTTAGACTTGTGTTTGATTAGATTCTTGTGTACATTTATTGGGTATCTAAATCTAAAGTGAAATTGAGAAAAGAAATCGAATTTAGTCGACTGAAGATCAGAAAACAAGTTGATAAATTCGTCAGGTTGACTTGGGGAAATGTTGTGCGGCATAGCCCTGATGTGCCAGAGGGGCTGGGTAACGCGCCAGCAATGTGCCACTTTGGGGTCTCTAAACTTTAGTGGCTAGCGTCTTGCTAAGTCTTGAGAGTTTTTTTTGAGTCTTTTGAGAAAGTCCCCTTGAGTTTTTTTTTTTGAGGAGTCTTCTACAAATTCTAATAACTTGTTTCAAGACTCGATCAAGTGAGTATTAGAATGAGGAGAATGCATTCATGAGTATACTTTATCATCATGCGATCTTTCACACCATGAACCATAACACTTGAATTCATAATTCACATTCAAGGGAGAGTTAAGAGTAGAGTTCAAGAAAGTCTTTGAGTTCAATTGTGGATCCTTTGAGATCAACTATCGATTTAAGCTAAGTTTTGAGGAAGTAAGTATGAAAATGAGAAGATTTGTATATGCGAGTTCTATATTGTTATGTAAACCCTTGAGTTGAGTCGCTCATGCCCATAAACTCCGCATGGACTCCATAAATTGAGTATCTTTGAGAGGAGTAGTATCTTCAAGTTCTAAGTCTTGAGTATTAAGTTCCCAATCCGTTTGGGATTTTATTCATAATCATGGGACAATTACATATTACCCATGAAGTCCTTGAGTTAAGTTGTTCATGCCCATAATTCCGCATGAACCCTCTGAGTCGAGCATTCTTGAAATGAGTATTACCATTAAAGTTCTTAAGTTCTGAGTTGTTGAATCTCAAGTATTGAGTTCTAGTTATGGTATTGAAAACCTTGAATAGAGTCGTTCACGTCCATAATTCGACATTAACTTTATTCTAAGAAGTTCTTTACAATTTTTGCTAAAAATGTTTTAAGACCTAAGCACTTGAGTTGAGAAAGAGTAGAGTCGAGTTCATTTTCTTTCAAATGATATATGGTAACTAAGTATTCCCAAGAGTAAAGGTTTTCATGTTTAAAAGATAAGGAAATTAAGGTTTCCAAAAGAGTTTTGAGCAATTTGAGTAACATCTCTTTTTAGAGAAAGATTTTGAGTAATAATCTCAAACCACAAAAAGAGTTATGTTTTTAAACTTATGAGCTAGTTACATTTTGGGAGTAGTATTGAGCATCGATACGGGGACAGTTTAAGTTCGGATAATTCAAAGTCTTCATAAACTGTGTAGCCAGCATGGATAGAAAAGGGTCGTACTTTTTAATTGATTCCTTAATGCTTTTAGCATAAACTAGTGGATCAACTTAGTGAGTAGGTTCTATACCCCGGCAAAGTATATGACGGCCCTAACAGTATGCGGCAAGACGCTGTATAATCACATAGCTCATAGTGATGGTTTTCGGTTAGAGAAACTCCCACAGAGATATTTTGTATTCTTATATACACAAAGTTTACTTTGTATTTTCATATACAAGCAAATTTTATCTTGTATTCTTGCATACAAACTGAGTTACTATTTCATTTTCCAATTCATTGAGTTGTTTTTTTACTGTTTTAAAAGCTTTCCATATATTGCATCTTTAGTGTTGCTTTATATTTAGTTGAGTATCCTGATTTGAGTATCCATAGTTGAGTACCCAGAGTCGAGTATCTTATTATTGAGTTGAGCCTTACTTCATTGACTTGAATATCTTATCATTTAGTTGAGCCTTATTTTCTCTTAATTGAATTGAACTATCTTTCTATGAGTTGAGCTGAGTTAAGCTGAGAGAGTTGAGAAGAGGTAAATATGTTTCTATTCCACTAGTTCAAGCTTATGTTTATGCTTTAGAATTTCTCTTACATGCTCGTACATTCCATGTACTAAGACATTTGGCATGCATCATTTCATGATACAGATACAGGAACTCAGGATCATCAATAGGCGCTTCGTTGATACCCCATGCAGTTCAATTTAGCTACGGTGAGCTTCCTTTCTTCCGGAGGGTTCCACTTGTACTTTCAGTTATATCAGTTATTAGGATGTCGTGGGTCTCGTCCCGACTTCCATCTTTGTCAGTTAGAGGCTTCATAGATAGACAATAGAGTTTCAGAAGTCTGTTCATTTATTTTGTTAAATGTTTTAAAGACTTGATTTGCCTAGTTTTGGCTAACTGAATATAAGATTATATTCTGAGTTAATTATTTGAGTTTCAATGAATTTTATTCTTATTTAAGCTATGTATGCTTGAGTTAGTTTTCCGTTTGTAGTCAGCCAAGATGAGGGTTTTCTTGGGGACCAACAATGGTTCTCGAATGCCGGCCACGTCGACGGTGTAGACTCGGGTCGTGATAAACTTGGTATCAGAGCACAGAGTTTAAGTGTCCTAGGGTGTCTATGAAGCCGTGACGAAAGGGTCTTGTTTATGGTTGTGAAGGCCCCACTTCTATAAATGACGAACTATAGACATTTAGAAAAAGTTTTCCATCTTTCATACTCTTAATCGTGCAATAGAGCTATGTCGTAGAGATTTATTCTAACTCGTGCATTCTCATATCCATTCGACTACCCCCTCCCCCCACCACCACATACTAAAGGTGGTTGAAAGGCAAAATTCGTCCTTTATCGATGAGTTCCTCTTAGCAAGAGTCTTGAGGGGGTCATGAGGCTGCATAGGGGCTTGAGAGAAACCTATAAGTGAGTTGAGTGTTGAGCTCGAGAAAAATGCAACCTTATTCATGAAAATTGTGCATTTGAGCTAAAAGTGAGTTGTATACTCTTCCCTAAGCCTTGTTTCAACTGAGATCCTTATGAGAAAGTATGTTTAGGGCTTGGGTAGTATTTTCACCCAAAAAGGTAAAATGAGTAACGAGATCATGAGTTGTAGTAGTGACTATGCCCAGAGTTAGAGGAAAGTAAATAGAGGTATAGAGATCTATGAAATGGAGATAGTGATGGGGCAGATTATGTAATTATAGCCATGCACCTAGTATGTTGTTGATAAGGAGTTTTCCCTTATGGGTAGACTAAGAAGTGATGAGTTGTGAAGATTCCATCATAAGACGTAGAGTGTGTTTTAGCTAGAAAGGAGCCTGTGATAAAGTGTCATTGTGTAGGTAATGACCAAGTGTAAGTGTCGAATAGAAGAGCAAAAGCATTCGTAAAGTGATAGATCTAAGCTAGGCTTATGATTTGTTTAAGAGGGTCATAAAGTTCAGAAAGTTATAGAATTGATCAAGTAATGTGGTATAGCATAGTAGGAGAGCAATCGTATTGATATTAGGGCTTAGTAATGAACATTTATCTTGAATTTGAGATGAGTGTCATGATCCAAAGAATGGTAACATGAGGGTGATGATGTTAGTCTTGAGATTTATTCTGGTAAACTTGGCATAAGAGTAGGTAAGGAATTGAAATGTTTGAAGTAATGAATATAAGTAGTACCAGTGAGAGATCCTAACGTTTAGATAAGGGAAGTGAAGTGTGGCTAGGTCACATGAGTAACAAGAACATTACGAGTTGTACCGAAAGGGTATGTAATAAGAAGAGGATAACAGAAACACCTTAGAAAAAAGTCTTAGTACCTGCTTATTGAGAATTCGGTAGTCATGAGATAAACTTCTCCCGAGTGTTAGAGTAAATGAAAATGTGGACCAGCTAGAGATAATGGAATAGGTCCATAGCTTTCAAGTGTCAGCTTTAGATCTAAGTGGGAGATGACGAGATGAGAATTCAAGTCAAGTGTTTAAGAATAAGATAGTAATGAGTTCCAGAGAGTATGGGTGATATCTTTTCAGAGGTCGTGTTAGAATGGAGTTGGTAAAAGTACTAATATTGAATGTGGTGTTGTTAAACTTTAGGTGGTTCTTGATGTTAGCCCAATGTGGTGGTATGGAGTAATAGTTTTGGGATGATTCACTATAGAGAGGTATAGAACCCGAACCCAAGAATTTGGGTTAAGCTTAAAAAATAGTAAAAGTATACCATTAGACTCTGACCTTAGTAAGAGTAACCCCATTTCATACCCAGTTAAGTCGTCATTCGAGGACGAATGATCCCAAGGGAGAGATATTATAACACCCTAGAAAAAATATTGAGCTAAGACTTGAACCATCCTTCGTAGTGAGTAAGTTTTTACCAAAGAATTTAATTTTTTCATAAGTGTTAAGGTCACTAGATGTAGCACCTTGTGTTCTTAAAAGAACTAGAGAGATTTCGTTGAAGTCAGTCCTATGTTCTTCTAAGTTTTGGGTCAACTTAAAATGACCATTACCTTCAATACAGTATAAGTTAGGTGGCCCATAAGATATCAACTGAAAGGTCTTCAAATTATCTTTCTAACGCCACCGAGTTTGCTAAAATGCGAGCTCGTATGAGGGAGATATGCCCGTTTGAAGTCAGACTGTCCAAAAAAGGAAAGTTACCCATAAATAGTAAGGGCGCTTTTGGTCTTTTCCTTACCCAATCAAATTTGATTCATTTTAGTAAGCTTTTAGGTCTAATCTGATTTGATTTAGTTTTATAATCCTAATATACTCCTAGGATTTTAGTTGAGAGTCTAAGAAGAGAAAAGAGGAAAGGATTAAGGTATTCATCCAGGTTCTTGAGTTTTGTTGTGGATTTTAGCTATGGGTTTGATCCATAAGAGGTATGTAAGCCTCCATATTGTTGGGTTCATTCACCCACATGCCAATCATGTTTTCTTTCAGCGTAAATTCGTTCTAGAAAGTTGAAGGTTTGATGTTCTTGAATCGTGTTCTTGAAATTGGCTTTCGTTCTTTAGTTAAGATCAGATTAATGAGTTCTTGAGGAAATCGTGTCGATTTTAGAGTTGTGTTTGATTAGATACTTGTGTAAATGTATTGGGTATCTGAATCAAAGAGAATTTGAGAAAAGGAATCAAATTTAATCAAATTAAGATGAGAAACGAGTTGAAAGTGCCCCTAATGCGCCAGAGGGACTGGAGCAGCGTGCCAGCAGTAAGCCACTTTGGGGTCTTTGAACTTTCGGGGCTGGTGCCCCACGCCAGCAATGCCCCCGGGACATCTGTGCCCACCCATTTTCATCGTTTAGCCCATCTGAGTCTTTCTAAAGTGTACTCACACTTCCTATTACTTTGAAATAATCTATTCGACTTCCAAACATCTTGAAATCATCCACGAACATGAATCATCACCTTGAATCCATAAAGTCAAATTCAATGTAGAGTTAAGAGCTAGGTCTTGAGAGTTCTTTCAAGTCTTTTGAGAAAGTCCCTTTGAGTCTTTTTGAGGAGTCTTCTACAAATTCAAATAACTTATTTCAAAACTCAATCAAGTGAGTATATGAATGAGGAGAATGCATTCATGAGTCTATTGTATCATCACGAAATCTTTCACATCATGAACTATAACTCTTGAATTCATAATTCGCATTCAAGGGAAAGTTAAGAGTAGAGTTCAAGAAAGTGTTTGAGTTCAATTGTGGATCCTTTGAAATCAACTATCGATTTAAGCTAAGTTTTGACGAAGTACATTTGAGAATGAGAAGAGTCGTACATATGAGTTCCTTATTATTGTTTAGACGCTTGAGTGTAGTCGTTCATGCCTATAAATTCCGCATGGACTCCATAAATTGAGTATCTTTGAGAGGAGTAATATCTTCAAGTTGTAAGTCTTGAGTATTGAGTTCCTAATCCCTTTTGAGATTTTATTCCAAATAATGGGACTATTATATATTACCCATGAAGTCCTTGAGTGGAGTTGTTCATTCCCATAATTTTGCATGAACCCTCTAAGTCGAGCATTCTTTAAATGAGTATTACCATTAAAGTTCTTGAGTTCTGAGTTGTTGAGTCTCAAGTATTGAGTTCTAGTTATGGTATTAAAAACCTTGAATTGAGTCGTTGACGTCTATAATTCAGCATGAACTTTATTCTGAGAAGTCTTTTACATTTTTTTCTAAAAATGTTTTAAGACCTTAGCAGTTGAGTTGAGAAAGAGAAGAGACGAGTTCATTTTCTTTAAAATGATATATGTGAACTAAGTATTCCCAATAGTAAATGTTTTCACATTTAAAAGAGGAGGAAACTGAGATTTCCAAAAGAGTTTTGAGCAGTTTTAGTAACATCTCTTTTTATAGAAAGATTTGGTTGTGTTAGTAACATCAGATGAATGGAATTTTATTTATACGAGCACTATGGAAGAAGTATCTTGTGTTATTCAACCTTGCTTCCGTATATTCTTATGTGACCACCTTCTTCGTACTGATCATTATTTGGAGTATGATTCACTGCTTATGCTACGCGTGTTTCCACATCTATGGGTGAATCCCTAGTGGTGGATCGGGTGTACCGATCATTCGATGGTCCTCTTAGTAGGGTGTCACTCTTGGGCACAGTTAGTCATTTCATTTATGATAGAATTGGTGTTGTTTGGGAGAGTTGAAGTATACCATTAGTTTTACACGCACAACCCAACTTATGAGAACTTATATAAGAGCTACTATGAAGAGTTACAATTGTCTAAGAGTGTTGGTAGAGGTTCTATATTTTGAATTATATCGTTTGTTGGGTTTTTACTTAATCATTTCCTTCTTTTGGTTAGATAAGTTTGATTCTCCCTTGATGGGTATCCGATGTCTAAAGATCAGATTTTTTTATAGCTTAAGTTTATGGAAAGATTTGGTTGTGAGAACGGAATCTTGACAAGACCTGTGATGGATCGTGCATTATGAGTGTGTGGTGGTTAGTTTAGGTTCCCTTTTGGCTGTAGCCGGTATTGATTCAGAATGTTATCTTGGTTATATGAGAAAAGATTTGGCATGAAGGTTGTGTTATGGTCTAGTGGGTTTCAATTTAGATTGGGTTTATGGTTTAGTCTATTGCATGATAATCACTCTGGATTTATAGATCTTCCAAAGTATTATTTGAAAGTTCAGTTCTAGTAGTTGATCTTGATAGAATGGTCTTAAGGAAGAACTCACTTGGAGAGATGAATACCGACTGATAGGTCATAACTTAAGCTTTTGGTAACATCGGTTATTCTTTCTTATGTTTGAGGAAGAACATAGTTTTTAATGCTGGATAATGTAATCTAAACTACATAATTTTAAACACCATTTCAAGACCTATAAAAGTGAATTAAGCTCTAAACTTACCAATTTCAATTCATTTTCCTAAATTCCCTAAACTTGAAAAAATTCACCCTCTCCAAAAATCTTCTCTCTAGATCAAGAAAAATGAAAAAGCTAGGGTTCTTCAAGTTCAAGTTTCCTTTCTTCACCATTGCTTAGGGATTCAATCAACGTATGTATGGAGTTCATCAGTGGGTTCCAATCACCCATTGAGTATCCAAAGTTTCTTTATTCTCCAATTCGATTTCCCAAGATTTGATTAGCTTTCACTCAATTTCTCATGGGTTCTATTTGTATGGATTCAATTGCTTTATTATGATCTTATTTTGATGATTTGAACTTAATTACATGATTTTCAACTAATTCCATGTGAACCCATACATTGATCTATGAATTTTGACTATGAATTCTAATTTACATGAATTTATGAAGAAGCTTCAAATATGAATATGGTTTTATGAAATGATGCAGATTTTCGTGAAATCAATATGTATGACTCAATTAAGCTTATAGATGAAGCTATCTATATGTTCTATGAAGCTTTGTAACATGACATGAATGACATCTAGATTTGCCCTCAATGTTTTTTGGGCTATTTTCTTAAATTAGATCTTGATTTGTATGTTATCTAGATATGCCATCAATCATTATAGATCACGCTTTCAAAACTATTTGCATTAGTAGTAGGGCATTTGGATCATGAAGTAAATAACTATGGGTCTTAAAATGATATTATGAAAAGTTTATGGATGGTCAAAGATTTTCTCACACATGGTCTAAGGAGCTACCCTATGATGTTTGTAGCTTGAATTAGTATCTTATTTGTACTTTTCCATGGATTATAATATGACTTTAGTTTGGATTGGTTTCTTAATTGTGCCTTTACATGGATGATGAAAAAAATAAGATTAATGACTATTTCGTGAGATTTATGCTTAGCACCAAGAGGATATTGAGATAGAATTTCTCCCGTAGTTTGAGGCCAGATTTCTAGTAGCAATCTCCTTATCTCAAAACTATATGCCACCATAGGATGATTGTCTTAGATATACATTAGCTAGTGGATCCACTTTAGCTCAAATTTCAGAAGATCATGGACCTTACCTTGGCAAGTAGGACACCCCTTCTCGATGTGGGGCATGCAATGGATTCCATGTTATGGCTAACATGGTCTATATGTCGGTTAATGGTAAACTTCACACAAAATGAATTAAGTGAATTACTAATATTTTATGAAGTTTTCTTAATGATTTAAAGATACATTGACCATGTTCAATGATTTATGAATCTTCCTAAATGATTTTGCTATGTTTTAACTTTTTCATGCATTGCATGTTTTGATTATGTCCCTTCATGATCACGTCTCATATTTTATTGAATTCCATTCATACTTTAGTACATTCCATGTACTAATGCATACTTTTGCCTACATTGTTTCACTAATATAGGGCTCGATGATTCCTATCCATCTGTTCATGGCTAGTTGATTGCATTAGCGTTTTGAAGACTTGGTGAGTCCTCATACCTCGAGGATGATGTCACTTTTATAGATATATGTCATTTTATTTTTTTAAACTTGTATGTAATGTTTGAGTTACATCCCAATCACTTTTCTTATGATGTACTGGATGGCTTTGAAACTTGTGTTAGACATTCATTTTTGTCAAATTCATTATGATATAAAACTATATTTTGAACTCTTTAAATTTTATTATCTTGTATGATGTATCCTAAGTGGCTTGTGTAGGGCCTCTAGGGGTTCTATACGCCATGGTGGTACGGAGGCAACTAGAGTGAGGGACTTCACTAGAATGAATCCTCCAGAGTTTCATAGTTCTAAGGTTGAGGAAGATCCTCAAGAGCTCATTAATGAAGTGTATAAGGTGCTGATGATCATGGGAGTGACGCCGGTCGAAAAGGTGGAATTGAACGCTTATCAACTTAAGGGTGTTGCTCAAGTTTGGTTCAACCAATGGAAATAAGATAGGGCGGTTGATGCGGGTCCTCTTTATCGGGAAAAGTTTAAGGTCATTGTCCTTAATAGGTTCTTTCCCCTATAGATGAGGGAGGCAAAGGTACTTGAATTCATCAACCTTCTTCAAGGACAAGTGAATGTGAAAGAGTATGCCTTGAAATTCATGTAATTGTCCAAATATGCTCCAACCATGGTTGTCGATCCTAGGGCAAGGATGGGTAAGTTTGTTTTAGGAGTGTCCAAGATGGTAGTCAAAGAATTTCGCACTGCCATGCTCATCAATGATATGGACATTTTTCATCTAATGGTGCATGCTCAACATATAGAAAAAGAGAAATTTAAGGATAAATCTAAGGAGGCAACGAAGGCAAGGACCGGTGATGTTGACTTTACACATTCAAGGTCCGATGGACATGGTTGTTCTAAGTTATGACAAAGGTTTTCTGGTCAAGGTTCCTCTAATGCTTCGGCTCCTAAATTTAACAAATATAAGATGTCTAACCCTAAGCCTCAAGATGGAAATGGTGGTGGATCTTCATTGTCTACTTGTGATAGATATGGAAGAAAGCATGAGGGTAAATGTTTAGCTGGCTCTAGTGCATGTTCTGGTTGTGGTAAGACAAATCATAAGCAAAGGGATCAACCCTCAATTGCAAAGAATGGAGGAGATAATCATCGACAAGTTCAACCTAACCCTGCATCAGGTTTTACTGAGAGTCAGAAGCAAAACATATTATATGCTATTCAAACTCATCATGAGCAAAATGGTTCTCCCAATGTGGTTACTAGTATGTTGAAAGTTTTTCATCTTGATGTTTATGCCTTACTTGATCCCGATGCTACCTTGTCTTTTGTAACGCCATATGTGGCAATGGGGTTTGACATCTCTCTGAATATGTTGTTAGATCCTTTTTCTATCTCTACTCCTATTAGTGAATCTATTGTGGCTAAGAGAGTCTATAGGAATTCTCCCGTCTCATTATCCCATAGAGTCACTCATGTTGATCTTGTAAAGCTTGATATATTAGATTTTGATATTATTCTTAGTATGGATTAGTTGCATTCTTGACATCCTTCTATTGATTGTAGAACTCGAGTGGTCAAGTTTCAGTTTCCAAATATGGCTATCCTAGAGTTGAAATGGGAAAATTCAATGCTGAAAGGTCAGTTTTTTTCTTGTTTTAAGGCTAGAAAGATGATTTCTAGGGGTTGCATATGTCATCTAATTAGGGTGAAGGACACGGATTCCAAAACCCCTACTTTTGAGTTGGTCCCTATCGTTAATGAGTTTCTAAATGTGTTTCCCGATGATTTACCCGGTGTTCCTCCCAAAAGGAAAATAGACTTCAATATTGACCTACTCCTAGATACACAACCTATCTCTATTTCTCCTTACCAAGTGGCTCCGGCAGAACTTAAGGAATTAAAAGAGCAGTTGAAAGATTTGTTAGATAAAGTCTTCATCTAACTGAGTATCTCACCATGGGGTGCTCCAATTTTGTTTGTTCGAAAGAAAGATGGTTCACATTGCATGTGCATCGACTATTGATGAGTCGGGGATTTTGATTCATTTAGGGCTTAATATTCAGTGTTTTAGTGCCCTCAATAACTATTTTATGCTCATAACTGACGATAAAATTTATATAAGCAACAATGAAGGAAAAAGAGCAAGGCAAGGACATTATGAGGCAAAAAAGAGCGTAAAAGTTGAAAAAAAAGTTAAAAGAAAAGCAGAGCTGGTTCTTTTCAGAGCCACTCGGTGAGTTGTCGAGTGGATCTTCAGCTCGCCCAAAGTTCAAGCATGCCATCCTATGGACAAGGCCAACTTGGTGAGCCCGATTTACTTCCCTTAGTTTATTATGTGATAAAATTATGGGAACGTATAAATGCAATTTTCAAAAGCTGAGGGAGTTCCCACATTGTTCTGGGTTTTTGATCTTTTACATTCTAGAATAATGTTTTTACACTTCTGAGTAGAGAGTTAGTGTTTGTGAGATTTCTAGCTTTAATTTGAGCATTTGGAGACTTGTGGATTGTTGCCCAATCTAATAGAAAACTTCGATGGTAACGATTTCTTGTTCTTTACTATGTTTGGCTAAAACCCCCCATTCTAAGGGGTGTGATTATGTAGTTGAATGCATTAATTAGCTATTAGGTGTTGCTAGTTATTGATTTTATTGTTGTGTTGAAGTGGGTTCAACTAATAGTTTATGTTTTAATTAAGGAGATGTAGTTGCAAATGCAATTCTATCTTAGTACTCTGTTCTTTCTCGAGAAAGAAGTGTTAGAGTCGAATTAATAGTTGATGATTGTATCGATTGTGTTGTTTTGAATCTAGCTTGAGAAAGTGGGTTTGGATTCAATCTTACAAATCTAGCTTGAAATAGTGGATTGATTAAGGTAATGGGTTGTTAATTTGTGTTGTGCCTGTTGAGGTTCAAAAGAACTCACTTGATTCACAATAGTTGATTGAGAAATTGCTATTGCACCCAAAACCTAGCCTACTCACTAATATTCAACAACTTTGAGTAACTCGTAATCACCCATTACGCAAAATTAGCATTCAACTTTATCACACTCCCAAGAAACCTTCTTAATTTTCTTACTCCCGGAGTTAGTAGTCGTAAATTGGTAACCCAAATTCCCTCATTTGACGTTAATTGTCAAAACCTTGTGATTTAATTTATTGTTGCGAAATTTCTACATATACTAATGATTAGAACACTATTTTACTTCTTAATCAAATTATTTATCCTATCACTCCCTGTGGGATCGTACCCAACTCTTGGTTATGTTTATACTTGTTAGCGACCGCCTACACTTAGAATTAGATGAACTGTAGTTGAGCGTTATCAAAAATGGCGCCACTGCCGGGGAGTGGTGTTTAAAATTCTTTTATTGAAGTTTAGTCGTGAACTGATTTTGTTGTAGTTGAATTATCTTATTTGTGTTCGTTGTTGGCTGCTTTTAAACAAGTGAAGAGATTGGTGTAAATGGGAGTAATGCCAACCAACTTGGGAACAACGATGAAATCGGGAATTTGCATGATGTCAATAAGGATCAGTTGGGAAGTGCGGGTGCTATCTAATTTCCTCCAACTATGGGCAATGCGGTGTTCCACGTGACCTGCACTATGTTGCAGTTGTTGTAAATAAAGGGTCTCTTTGGAGGACTTGCTCATAAGGACCCTCATGACCACATCCGAAAGTTAGTAGATGTGCGTGGGCCAGTTTCTTTCAATAACAACACTCAGGAGTCAATCTGACTTCGTTTGTTTCCTTTTTCTCTAATGGAGGAAGCAACGAAGTGGTTGGCCTATTTACCAAGGGAATCAATCACTTCTTGGGAAGAGCTCACTAATGCATTTTATGTAAGGTTTTTCCCTCCCTCAAAGATGGTGAAGTAGAGGGATAATATTCAAAATTTCAAGCCAGTGGATGGTGAACCTATTCACGAGACATGGTTGAGGTTCCAGAAGTTACTTGTTTAATGTTCAGCTCATGGGTTACCGAACAATGTGTTCTTACAATATTTTACCGGAGCATCAACTCAGTCAACAAAGGTGTGGAAGATCAGTTCATTCGAGGAGGAATCATGCAACAACCATTTGACATAGCATCTACCCTTATTGATGAAATGATGAAAATCAATCGCGCTTGGTACACTAGAGAAGATCAGGTGTCTCCGTTGAACTTTTGGGTGACAAAGGAACAATTGGAAAAGAATCAAAAGCGAGATAAAAACATGGACAAAATGATGATCCAAACAGACTTATTGTAGAACCATGTCATGGTAAGTGGTTCCAAGGCTATGAATGCAGTCGAAATTATTGGAGTAAATCCTGAAGAGGAACATTTTGAGGCAATGTACAATGAAAAAGTGAATTTCTTAGCAAATCAGGCAGTAGGTTTTCGTCTGAACTATCCAAAGTCGGGCGAGAATCAAGGTTGGAATAGGGATTGCGATGATGGTTGGAGAGACCGAGATAGGGAATGGCATGACCGTGGTACGAATTATAGGGAGTGGGATGGCGATAAAGAATGATATGTGCCTCCCCATGAGCGTCAAAAGCCAAAAGAGCCAAGAGTTAATTCTAAAAATTTCCTCATCGAAGATATGCTTGCTCGTATTCTCAACAAAGTCAAAGGATCAGACAAAGTGCTAAAGGAAATGAAAGATGACATCTCTTCTCTGAACCAAACAATTATTCACACTCGGTGTCTATTAAGCAGCTGGAAATATAGATGGGTCAAATCTCGACTAATTTAAATCCAAGGCCAAAATGAGGTTTACCAAGTGATACCATGGTTAACCCAAAGAATGAAGCTTGAAAGCGTGTTTGCGTCATTCCACAACGTTAAATAAGGTGCTTCTTGGGAGGCAACCCAAGGTTTACTTTTTATCATTTGAATAACATTTGTTGGGTGTGCAGGTTGAAATTCAATTTTTTAGAGGAAAAGGCAAATGGGGGAGCTCAAAACTCAGTCGGTGATGCCGATCCAACTCACTCTTTAGACAAATGTATGGGTTGGTGTTCTAAAAATTTTAGCGGGCCAAGGCCCACTCGGCGGGATCAGTGACATTAGTACCCATTACTGATCTAGGCGTGAACTGAAGGGTCAAAGGCCCTTAACCGTCATAAATTCAAAACCTTTCATTATTTTGAACTTTTTGACTCCTATTCTCTCTCAATCAAACTCTAGGATATTGATTTTTAGTTTAATTCTTGTAGGTGTCCTCGAGTGGTCGAAATCCGAAGTGTTGTCCATTCCTATCTCTTTGCTTTCTCGAATTATGTTTCTTAAATTAAGGTTAGTTCTTCAAAATTGTTTTACATTGCCAATTTTGTTGAGCATGCGTCTGAGTAGTCTGTAGTTTTATTTCTTGTCTTGATTTTGTGCTAAATTGATCGTTGGGATCTAATTTGAAGTCAAGCATGTCCGATACTATCTTTAGCCTAATTTGATGTGATTTTTGTGATTGAATTGCTTAAATTGTGGTTGTAGTATGTTGGATTTGGTGTGGGTGAAGCCTAAGTTACTCGAATTGCGCTGAACAACTGAATTTTCCCAATGATAGATCGGGTGACGTAATTCTTAAGGGCAAAAGACATTGATTGGTCAATTTTAGCTAAATTAGGGAAAGTCTGAGTACCCCGGGGTTAGTAAATGGGCTAGGCTTTAATTGCATAGAATAGGGCTTTGATTTGGTTATCGTAGAATGGGTGTGGGAAATTGGGGGTCGAGGTAAAAATCTTGCACGAGAGGCTATTCAACGAGCTTAGTTGAGCTCACCGACTGACTTGGTGGCTCACCACCTAACTCATCACCTCGCCATTTTGCCATGAAATTGTGTTGTTGGATTCTATAACATTTGGCAATATGTCTGAGCTCACGGAGTTTACTCGGTGATTCGCTGAATGCCCTTGTTATCGCCTTTTTGTTGCCCTGTTAGTTGAAACTCTTTATATGAAATTTGGCAAGCTATCTTTAGCTCGCCAATCTAGTTCGGCGATTCACCGACTGACCCTGAACCTTACCGATTTGTGCTGAATTCTTTACATTTTGATTATGTGACTTTTGGCGAGCCCTCTAAGGCTCGTCAAATGAGCTCGGTGAATCACCGAGTCGATCAACGAGTATTTTTGCAACTCTTCTATTTTGATATTTCACTACCCCATTGCAATAACATTTGTTTGATTTGAGTTGTCCTGCAGATATGGATAGACCCAAAGTACTTGGAAGGAATCAACCACCTCAGAAGAAAGCAAAATGGGTGGTCATTGGTACAGAGGTTGCACCTTCAAGATACCATGGGTATCAACTGCACCCACTTCACAACCTCTAAGTGTGATCGTGAGGAGAATTTGGGGTCTAGATCGCCAGTCTACGAGTCCAAGCCTTCAGATGATCAACTCCTCAAAAGGAGACGAGCTGAATTGCGCTCCAAAGCACTGCATGATCCGGCTAGATACCTAGTACTCCCGACTCCTCCTCCACCTCCAACACACACAGTTGAGTAGGCACCACAAGTTCCCCCGGTACAAGCACCTCTGCCACGCTTGATGAATAGGTTAAAGGCGGCAGGTTTGAGAACTATTTTTTATGAAAAGAGGTTGTCCAGTGATGGGGTAGTGGACATGTATCGAGTTGCGTGGGACACAATTCGATTCCACAAATTTGAGAGATTCACACAATCCCGAGGCCCATATGTATCTTCTTGAGTCCAGGAGTTCTATGAGGAGTACAAGAAGCTGGTCCTGAAAGTAAAAAAGAAGGTCAGTTCGTTTGCACCTGTTGATCATGTGGTGGTGCAAGATGAAAAGGTGAAGTGCAAAAGTTTAGATATAAATAAGGTATTGGGGTGCACAGTCCAGATAATCCATTTCTTAGAAGACAAGATTCAGAAGAATACCCTCGACGATCTTAAGGGGTGGTTAGCTCCCTTGATTTCTAACATTACACATCCGTGGATTGAGCTAAGGGTTCAGAGTGAGAATAAGGATATGAATGTAATGGTAAGGTACTGGTTCACGTTCATTAGCAACACACTCATGTCATCACAAAATGAGTCCATCATCCGGCACGCTAAGGCAACTCTGTTGGGATCTATCATTGATAGGGATAGATTTAATCTAGGGATGACTATTGAGTAGGAGATGGCCATGAGGGCCAAGCCGAGCTAGACATCACTACCATTACCGATACTTATCACAGAGTTATGCCTGTGAGATAAAGTGCCCTTGGTGGCAAAGACGGATGTGGAAGTGGATCCCACTTCCTCTACTGACATCTGGAGGATCGAGGCCAAGTACATTAGGGATGAAGATGAGCGGAGAAGGATAACATTGGTGGACACATCTCTGGCTATTTATGTAAACACATTGGAGACAGACACTACTTCTTCTACTCAGACCGGTGAGCCGTCAGGTACCCCTAGATCTTCCACCCATACTACTTTTGTTGTTGCTTCTCCCTGACCCTCGTTGACACAGGTGATGCTATATAAGATGGGACATCTAGCCCAGTCAGCTAATGTGCATGTTTCCCGAGTTAAGGCAATTGTTCCAGGGTTGATTGAGCGGTTCAATACTGTTGTTCTTGACCCCATCCGAACTGAGTTACGAGAGTAGCGAGAGTTGATTACTTCTCATGGCCTAGCATTGGACGCCCTCACTGTGTGAGTTGAGGCATGTGAAAAGGGAGGGCTCCTATCAAAAGACGTGACAACTTTGAAGCCGATGTTGCAGGGTTGAGGCGTGATGTGGATGAGCTCAAATCCATTGATTTATCTATGTTCTTTGGCACTGTGGACCTTACTGAGGTTTCGATTTTAGAGATTACAACTATTTTTTAGATCCCTCTGGCCACTGGACCAGAGATCCTGTTTTAGCTAATGATGATGATGAGTCAGAAATTCTTGAGAAAGATGAGGGGGAGCTTGGGACCCAGGATGCTGCAGTTTATGCTATGCTGGAGGCCTTGGAGGGTGAGATAGTGCAGGTTGCGACAGAGTCCTCACTTCAGGATACATCAATGATTTGATCCAGTGGAGCACATCTTACTCCTGGAGGAGAGTCGGGCACTAATGCCCCATTTAAGACAACTCCTAATGCACAACGTTCAACTCTAACTTAGCCTAACAGGGGGATCTTGACTCTCTTCCTATTTTATTTTTGACAATTTTACATTGCTTTTACATTAAGGACATTGTTTAGTTTTGTTTGGGGGGTCTATCCCCTTGGTTTGTATTTTTTCTATTTTGGATGATTACTTTGCTACGTTTAGCTGTGTCCGAAACTTTTCCCTTATGTTGGTTTTTTATCCCATTTGTCCATTCCCTGATTTCTTAATGTGTGAATGTTGAGGCGTTTTTCTCTTGCATATTTAAGTATCAATTGCTATCAATACCGATGACTTTAATAGTGCTCTTGATTGAACGATCTGAGTGCGCAAGTTCAATGAGGCACATTTGAGTTGCATAAGTCATGTGTGAATTCCTAGTATCTCATTGTGACTAGTCGATTGTTGAAGTGAGTTTTGTGATGATCATTGCACGTGAGCTTAACTTGTAGAGTCATGATTGATGATTGTGTTGAATGCCTTATGTGGTGACATTTTCTGGAAATACGTGCTTAGTGATACCTAGAACTTACCCCGTTGGTCCAATTTACTAACGTTGGTGAATGAAATAAATGATCCCAGGCACAAATTTTTTAGAGTGAACCAAATTGATATTATACCTCTTTGTGACCACCTTGTGAGAGTGTGAACCTAGTTTGGCATTATTTTAGCCTACCTTTTCTTTGGATGAAAGATAAACCCGTTGAAAAAGATGGAACCCATCCATATATATATATATATATATAAAGCTAAAGACGAAAAAGATTAAAAAAGAAATTTGCAATGCATTTTGTTCATGGATGTAAAGAAAAAGAGTGGCCAATGAGGCATATAAGAATCTATGTGCTTGAAACCAAAGGAGTGGAAGAAAAGGAGAAGAACTTAAAGGCAAGTCATGCTTCATGAAGGTAGAAGTCAATAAGCCAAAATGATCATACCTTTATCTTCAGTCGTGTTACAAGCCTTGAAAGACCTTGGTAATCTTGATTGAGCCGACTGACATGTTGATTGGAAAATACGGGAAAGTATAAGGGTAGAATCAAGCATATGTTTATCTTTGAGAGTGTGAGAGTTCATTTTGATTAATGAAGTCTTAAATTTTGACGAGCTTTGTGTGGGCATGGAATCATTCTTGATTTGAGGGCATTCAAATACTCTTCTTGAGCTTGAATTTTCGTTTGGAGCAAGCATTGTGAGATTGACTTCTGTTTGATGATGACTAGTCACAATTTGTAACTTTTAGTTTACAACTGAACATTTCTTGTGAATATGGAACTTCATGTGCATTGATGTTGAGTCTCGAGTAACACTATTTTGTAGACATTTTTATTGAACTGATTGATCTTGTGTTTTACTTGAGGACAAACAAAAGTTTAAGTTGGGGGTGTTGATGAGTCAAGAATTTCGACTCATTTAGGGCTTAATATTCAGGGTTTTAGTGTCCTCAATTCCTATTTTATGCTCATAATTGACGATAAAATGTTAATATGCATCAATGAAGGCAAAAGAGCAAGGCAAGGACATTATGAGGCAAAAAGGAGCGTAAAAGTTGAAAAAAAAATGTTGAAGGAAAGCAAAGTTGGTACTCGCCAAAGCCACTCGGTGAGTCACCGAGTGGACCTTCAGCTCACCCAAAGTTCCAGCATGCCAGCCCATGGAAAAGGACAACTTGGCGAGCAAAGGAGTAGTTTGGCGAAACGACGAAGGCATCGGCGATGCAGACCCAACTCACCGACGAATATAGACACATTGGATGAAAAACCACGCCAAAAAGGCAAGAAAGGAAGCACTCGGTGCGTCGCTGATCAGGTCAGCGAGCTTGACCTATTTCACCGAGTTGATTCCGTGCAGAAACTCTGGGAATGTATAAATGCAATTTTCAAAGGCTAAGAAGCAGTTCCCACATTGTTCACTGCTGGGTTTTTGATCTTTTACATTCTACAACAATGTTTTTACACTTTTGAGTAGAGATTTAGGGTTTGTGAGATTTCTATCTTTCATTTGAGCATTTGGAGACTTGTGGATTATTTCCCAATCTAATGGAAAACTTTGTTCATAACAATTTCTTGTTCTTTATTATGTTTGGCTAAAACCCCCATTCTTTGGGATGTGATTATGTAGTTGAATGCATTAATTAGCTAATGAGTGTTGCTAGTTACTGATTTTATTGTTGTATTGAAGTGGACTCAATTAATAGTTTATGTTTTAATTGAGGAAATGTAGTTGCAAATGCAATTCTAGCTTAGTACTCTCTTCTTGCTTGAGAAAGAAGTGTTAGAGTCAAATTGTTAGTTGATGATTGTATCGATTGTGTTGTTTCGAATCTAGCTTGAGAAAGTGGGTTTGGATACAATCTTGCAAATCTAGCTTAAAAAAAACGGATTGATTAAACGTCATTGGTTGTTAGTTTGTGTTATGCCTGTTGAGGTTCGAAAGAACTTACTTGATTCGCAATAGTTGATTGAGGAATGACTATTGAATCCAAAACCTAGCTTACTCACTGATATTTAACAACTTTGAGTAACTCATAATCACCCATTACGTGAAATTAGCATTCAACTTTATCACACTCCCAAGAAACCTTCTCTATTTTCTTACTCCCGGCGTTAGTAGTAAATTGGTTACCCAAATTCCCCCATTTGACATTAATTGTCAAAACCTTGTGATTTAATTTATTGTTGTGAAATTTCTACATCTACAAATGATTAGAACACTACTTTACTTCTTGATAGAATTCTTTATCCTATCACTCCTTGTGGGATCGACCCCAACTCTTAGTTGAGTTTATACTTGTTAGCGACTGCCAACACTTAGAATCGGATAAAGTGTAGTTGAGTGTTATTAACTCTCAACAGTTGAACAAGGTTACTATTAAGAATAGGTATCCTCCCCCAAGGATAGACGACTTGTTTGATCAACTTGAAGGAGCAAGTTATATCTCTAAGATTGACCTTCGATCAGGTTATCACCAATTAAGGGTGAAGGAAGATGACATTTTGAAGATGACTTTTCAGACTCGATATGATCACTATGAGTTTTTTGTGATGTCATTCGGGTTGACTAATACTCCAGCCACATTCATGGATTTAATTAATAGGTTGCTCAGACAATACCTTGATATGTTTGTGATTGTGTTTATTGATGATACCTTGATCTATTCAAGGAGTGAAGATGAGCATATCGATCATTTCAGAATTATGTTACAAGTCCTCAAGGAGTGACAACTCTTTGCAAAGTTTAGTAAATGCCAGTTTGGTTAAGATCGTGGCTTTTCTTGGTCACATTGTTTTCGAAAAGGGTATTGATGTAGATCCAAAGAAGATGGATGCGGTTAATAGTTGGCCTATACCTCTATCCTTTTCGAATTTTAGAAGTTTCTTGGGTTTAGCCAGTTACTATAAAAGGTTTGTGGAAGGTTTTTCTTCGATTGCCTATCCATTGGCGGCATTGACCTAAAAGAAAGTCAAATTCTTATGGTCGGAAACTTGTGAGAGGATTTTTCAGGAATTGAAAGATAGACTATCTTACCTCCGCTCCAGTGTTGACTTTACCGGAAGGATCCGATGGGTTTTCGTTTATTGTGATGCTTTAAGAATTGGGTTAGGAAGTGTACTTATGCAAAATGGGAAAGTCATTGCCTATGTTTGAAGGAACCTTAAGATTCACGAAAAGAACTATCCTACCCATGACTTAGAACTAGCGATAAGTCTGGCAACGGAACCGGGAGGTGCCGGTTCCGGCATGTACCGGTTTGCTCCGGAATGTAGCGGGTCTGGGAGGGGTAACGGGACGGAAACCGGGATTTACCGATTAGTCCCGGTCATGTTAGTCTCGGTTCCGGTCCGTCTCTTTTCTTTTTTTTTAAATCTTAATTAATTATAATTATAGCCATTGAGAGTCATTGGGCAACGGGTTTTGGGCCCCACCAACGGCTCTTTCACCCCCATAACTCTCCTTTACACCTCCCTACCCCCCAAACTTTTTTTAATACACCAATCTTCTAAAAACTACATTTTCATCCTTTTTTTAAACTATAAATACCCCCAATCTTTCATTCTTTTCACTCACAAAACTATTATCTTCTACTCTCTCTACTCTCTAAATCTCTATTAGTCTCTAATCTTTTATTCTCGTTAAAATTACGAATTTGGTCTTTGGAAATTGGAGCTTTAAAATTCAACTTTCAATTTTCGACTTTCAATCACAAACGTCTATTTTTTTAAGTAGACATTTGGTACATTCGTTCCAACTCACTTTTCATTAAGTTATTTATTTGTTTGCATTTAATTATTCATTTTGTGAGTAATTAGTCTCTAGTCTCTACTTATTTAGTTATTTATTTGTTTAAAACTTTGCATTACATTTTCGTATTATATATAATTTACTCACTTTTTATATTTGAATATGGATTTCGGAAAAAACATTATTGAAAAGGGTAAAACAACCATAGTTAATTCGTTCACTAATTTATCTACCTCAAAATCCAAGAAAAATAAAAAAACCGGTAGTAATTCTAAATCTAAAACTATAAAAACTTCTCAATTAAGAATAAATACGACCGATTATACGCATGTTGATGATATTATTTTTAATATTGATAGTAATAGTGGATTAGATCCTTATCATGAACATTTACAAAGAAGGTTTGGTAATTTTGATGAGGAATTACCTGAAGATGATGAAAATGATGATGAACATGATGATGTTAATGATTATATTGATAGTTTTGATAATAATGTTGATGAATATGATGATGATGAAACTCAGCCAGCTATGGCTACTCCCACTCCCAATCCCTCTTCCCCTCCCACTCCCTTTCGTTGTCCTGCTCTCGTCCCCCCGTGCATCCTAGGACTAAGGTAGAACGTGCTGAAAAATCAGTTGTGTGGCAATTTATGACTCAGAATGAAGATAAAACACAAGTTATTTGTAATAAATGTAAACATAGAATGAATCATAAAACTGTAAGAAAACATGGTGGGACGGGACATTTGAGTAATCATTTAATGTCATGTTGTAAAAATGAATTTTTGTATGCTAAAGTTATAGCCGAAGCTAAAAAGAATGGTACCACCCTTCTTGAAAATGTAGGAGTAGAGGGCTCTAATATGGTCCAAACACAATTAAATCCTTCTAATGTTTATGGCTCTAGTATACAACGGTCATATAGTAGAGAAAAAGATCTTGAAGAATCAGCTAAAATGATTGTTGTTATGGGTTTGCCATTTAGTTTTGCTGAAAATACCGGTTTTATTCATTATATTCAAATTGTGTATAATTCACATTTTAAAGGTTTTACTAGAAATACAATTAAAAAGACAATATTTGATTATCAAGCTCAACATTTTCAATATCTTCGTTGTTTATTTTATTATAATAATTGTAAAATAGTTATTACTTCTTATATGGGCCGTAGTGTAAATGGTAATGATTATTTCACTATTACTTCACATTGGATTGATGAAAATTGGACTTTGCAAAAAAGAATTTTAGGTTATAGATGTTGTGAAATGCATAAAACCGGTAGTTGTATAGCTCAAACAATTATAGATGTTTTACAAAACTATGGAATTTGTGATAAAATAAGTAGTGTCACCTTAGATAATGCTTCTAATAATAGTACTGTTGTTGAAATACTAAAACTGTCTATGTGCCCTATTTATGTTGATGGCTTTCATATTAGGTGTGTTGCACACATATATAATTTGATTGTTAGAGATGGTATAACAATGTATAATGATGCTTGCATAAAAGTTGAAAATGGATGTCATTTTATTTTTAAATGTCAAGTTAAGTCTAGATGCAGAGATTTTGAAAATCGTTGTCGCGAATTTAATCTTCCACCTAGAAAAATTCCAAAATCAGTGTGTACTAGATGGAATTCTTTATATGAAATGCTTGAAGTCGCTTATGAATATAGGAAACCTTTACAAATTGTTTGGAATGCTCATAATTCAAATATGACATATAGATTTGATGATAATGATTGGAATGACATAAAAGAACTTATAGAATTCTTAAAAGTTTTTTATTTAGCTACAAAAAAAATATCTGCACTTTATTATCCAACTATTTGCTCTGTTTTACCTAATATTTGTGTTATTTCTAGTAAATTTTATAAATTCAAAAATAAACCAAGATTTGAAGAATCTGTTAAGAAAATGATTGAAAAATTTTAAAAATATTTTATTCCTATTCCTCAAATTTATTTAACTGCTTGTTTGTTAAACC